>JAZAYU010000737.1:0-111906 GCA_038501625.1 Corbicula japonica | reverse complement strand
CTTATAGGTTACACGTATTTTTATTTAAAAACAATCAAATTTATTCAAAAATCGTATGTAATTATTGTTTAGACAATGTTAGAGGGGTATAAACCCGTGTCCTTTTTTGGCGGCCATTGGGCCGGAAGTTGAAATCTTTTTTTAAGATATTTAAACGAAAATTTAAATTTATCTAGAAGATAATTATTTTCAATGCCCATCTTAAAAAACCTTGAAGTTTATACAATTAAATTGTCTTACAATAAAGTAGTTTTCTTGGTTCACAGTTTTTCAATTCCAAAACGAATGCCTGCACACCCAAACATTCACGCCGTCTGCTTCTAATCTCCACTGTGGAGAGTTGGGTTTCAGCTAAAAACTAGATTCTGGAAGACTATCACACAGTCTTTATCATTGGATAGACTCCCAGACAGCTTTGTACATCGAAATCTTTTTAGTATATATCTGTACTGCTTATCATTTGGGATGTATACACATTTGTTTTGACTTTTGTGTCTGTCTTAATGGCACAGACAGTAATTTACATTTACAGTCCCTGAAGGCATACACATTTAAATGCATTTCCAGTCCATAGATAGACTAAATCATATAGTCTATTTTCATGTGTGTGTTTTTTCCTGTGATTTCAAAGATTCCTTTCTGTATCACAGTTATTACTCAAATTTATGTGTATTATTCACAAATATACAAATTATGCAGCTTCACCAAAGTTAAAGAAGACAGGCTTTATTTTCCCAACCTTTGAGACTATTATATATTTTTTGGAAGATTTTCTGTTCAATTACTTGCCATCTGTATGGGGGAGTGTATGACCTTCATATCATTGATATTATCTGGCCTTTCAGCACTACAAATTAAAATATTCATGTCAGACAAAGTCAATAAGAAATCAATATCTCTGCATAGCCAATAAAAAAGTATGCAGTACAGCCATTGTTTTGCGTATTAGAATTTTCTAATTTCAATCACTCTAGGATCAAAATAATTAAAGGATGACATAACCCACACAAAAAAGTGAAATATGCAACTTTTCTCATTAAAGAACGATAAAAATACAAATACAAGTGGATAATTTTGTAATTCTAACCTTAACACACAGATCACATGTGTGACATGCAAGGGCATAAACATAATATAGAACTTGAAAAAAAGGATTATTTTGCAAAGATAAAATTCTCTTGAAGAGGTCTCTCTGAACATTACATCAAACATAAATCAGCAAGATCACTAGAGAAGTAGTTGCAGGAAGACCTATACAGAAAAGATAGGCAATCATACTGAGATGTTCAAAATGAGATGTGCAAACTTTCTCATAAGATCAACACAATATCATGTGATCAATCAGCTACACGTCGTGTTGAGAACACACCTCTATAAAATCATTTATAGATGATCTTGCTTATTGTTGTCATGAAAACTGACAACATGGGATTTTGTTAATATTCTCCAACTGCCTGTTAATGCAAAATGACTGTAGGAAAATGGTGTTTGGAAAAAAAGGTTAATAAATCTGAAAAACCTCATCTATCTCTATTGTGCTTCTTTCATCATCATTTAGCAAATTAATTTGGGGGAAAGCTTAAACATATTTGAGAGTCAAATTAAAAAAAAAAATTTAATGCCTAAATGCAGAGATCAGAATTCCTTGTCATATTTCTAGTACAGGCTCCATCATGCAAACACTCTTTGGCTGTGTGGGGAGGCTGTGTATGCTGGATGTGGCCATTCCTGATATCCATTTTTCATTTTTTTGGTATGAAATGAAAACAACTGTATGACAAACTGATCACAAAACTTGTAAAGAACTATAAAATAACATGGTGGTTACTGTTCAGTGTTGTTAGCTCTGAAAATAAATAAAGTTTGAATTGAACTAATGTGTGTAAATAGGCTGAAATAACTAAAAGTCACACTGTATAACATTCATCAGTGCACATGAACAGGCTCAATGAAACCAAGCCTCAAATATTTTCATATTTTTCTTGTTCATTTGCTAGTCTGGATTACCTGCCCCTAACACTATGTTATCACCCGTACTGTTTGATAGTACGACGATTCCAGACTAGTTCATTTGCTTGCAAAGTTCTCCATTAGCTTGTAAAGAGAAAATGTTCATGCCAGATAATGTACATATGATTTAAGCAAATTAACTATTTTTATTATTGTGATTAATCCATGTAAAATCCAATTGGTAAAATTATGTTTGTAACTAAAATGTTGTTATATAATAAATAAGTAGTTAGAACTCATGTTCATTAAGGTAAACTGTCTTTGCGCACAGAAATTACCAGTATTTTATGTTGAATCAGTTATCTACAGGGCTGCCAACAGCAAATTGTGAAAAAAGAGGACTATGCACCGGGGATCAAGGGGGCCGCGTTAGCCCCCGGAAGCTCCTGGTTTCTAGCTGTTTTGGTGGGCTTAGAACCCAATCTCCTGCAATGTTTTTTTTTCTCATTGAGAGTATCATCATCTTCTATTTATTGATAACCAAATGAAAAATTCTCTTACAGTAATATTTATTCCTTTTTAATCTCTGTCTAGAAAACAAGATATATGTATGCATAACAAGTATGTGAACTTGTTTAAAAGCAAAAAGCTTTTTGTCTAAAAACAACATTTCTTTTTTGCAAATGTTGCAGAACACCAGACCAAGAGAAGCAAGCGTAACGTAATCAACTTCGATAAGAATAGATTTAGTCCACTTTGACTTCTAACCACTTAAAATTAAATTTATTGACAACACCTCTGTCTATTTCTTTAATCCTTTCTGTGTCTTTTAAAAGAGCAATTTCCATTTTATTATATAAATTTCTAATCTTCCGATTTTAGAGAATTGTATCTTTTTGCAAGCCGTTTCTCAGAAATTCTCTACCTCCTACCCCTCCCCATTTTTTTTGGATTTATGGACATCGATCTCAAAATTGACCCCAAATCTGAAAATCTGCAGCTCTAAATCTAAAAACTGGCTTTGTTTACAAGCAATTTATTATTTTTTTAACGGCATTTAAGGCTTTTGCCGCAACTAGGCATAGCCTAATTCATATTATTCTCATTCACATATTTTCATTTAATTACGAACACTTCAAAAGGTGTTTTATTAATTAATCTCAGTCGTTTTTAAGTTTAATTGTTCGTGAACATAATCTTCCACACCTAAACCTGAGCAAATGCCCATCAGATAACAATGAATGATGGATTAAACACCCCTATATATTCAATTCAAAGGGAGGTAATAGGAAATGTTTGGGATTTCCAGCGTTTTTTTATAGAGGACGAGTTGTTTTATTAATGATTTTTTGTGATTTTATTGACATAAAGAACTGGAAAAATTGATTTAATTCCAACAAATGTGAATATTGTTTAGAATCACTTACTTCTTCCTAAAACCGCAATGATAGCAAAGGGAAAGATAAGTTGTCGTGACTGCAGATTTTTAAGAACATTTTATTTCTTTGTAATGATTACAGCAATGCAGATCTGTTCAAAGAAGATATTTTCTATTTTATTTTTCTAGTTTTACAAAATCACAGGTAGAAAAGTGGGTACTTTTTATTTTTGCTGAGTATATTAAAATTTAAAAAATCATCTCTTTAATCATAAATTTTAGTTTGGAGTGATAATTGAAGGGATGGTGGCACTGCCTGTGTTTTTTTAAAGTGTAAAATAATTGTTTATCATATGCACTACCCAAATATGTGCCAATACTCACCTATAGACACAAGCATAAGAGAGAGAACCAATAATTCAATCAGTTTCATGTTGATTTCACTCCATTTCCGGATTACTATCTGGTTCTCGACTTAGGGAACCAGGTATTGGTATCAGAATCCGGGACATCTGAATAATCCGGTATGGTATGATAACTTGTTTTGACTGTTTATCTGCGCATGTCCCTCTTTAGTGGACAAGCGAAGCTTTCGCGTTTACAACCCGACTATTGCTCTAACGACGAAATTCTGTCGCGTAAACAACGCACTATAATGGCTAGTCTCAATAATTCGACTATAAGCACAGACCCATTATCATACTGACAATGTTTACAGATGTCTGTCGATAAACGTGAGTCAGGTAAACTTAAGCGCCGAAATCGAAATTTGATGACATGGGTGGAGGTTTAAAAGAGTTTTGCATAAAAAACGAAACCGTTATTTATAAAGGATTACATATATGGATTCTACTTGAATATGGCTTTTCAGGTATGTAAATTTTTTGAAAGATACATTGTTTAAGATGCTTTTTGAAGCCGCCAAAGTTGCGATTCAAATTCCGATCGGCGGCATATAGAAATAGAAGAAAAATTTTCCGCATGTATTTGAATAGTAACTGGGTTGTGCGCGAAAGACGATCATCAAATATATAGAAAAGTCCTTGTCGCGCACAAATAGTTGTGCTATTTAATGGCGGATATCGTGACAAAAGAGCATCACCGCAGGAGGGTTGCACTTTGTACTTCTTTAGATGATGATACAATGGCAAGGCACGGATCGCAAAGTACCTTCTAACCATTCTAGTTTTTATTTGTATCACTTGGAAATGCATCAACCTTGCTGATTTTTTTTTTGGAAAATCGCCCACGGTTTTGCGGAGTATAGGTTCAAAATGCATGTTGTGATTTCAAAGAAAAACTTTTATTTTACGCTTTTCGGTGAATTGTTGATTTTTTTCTGGTAAAATAAAAGTGTCATTCCACTGTTTTCAAACAATGGAAAATCATTTTTATTTTATTTTTTTCACGTTCGTACCCAAACGTACAGAAAGTTTAGAAAACGGGGTCAAAGTTGGGTAAATGACGTCATGACTAAGTCATAAACGAAAGTTTTAGCGCCATTTCATGGAACTTTTCTGTCGAATTTACACAAATTGTGCACTAAAAGCATAAACGAAAATTTGTTTTTACCAGTGAAAGAAAGAAAATATATAACTCTCGTGAACTCCAGAATTATGTATGAACATGCCATCAGATACTTCCTATCATGTATTTAAATAAGTGACGTCATTTAGAAAATCAGGTGTGTTAACGTCATTGTTTTAGCCTATTGAGACAACAAATTAGACGATGAACAACAACGTTCGATTAAGATAGAATAATCTGGCACCGAGGGATCTGTTTCGTTGGGAGCAAAGCTCTACTTAAAGTATTTCATTATAAAACGGTAAATATAGCAAACGTACATTATTGCACAACAGTTGGAGATTAACAGTTTAACACTAATAAGGTTAGAAACAAGAGCCAGTCGGAAACGACTGCAAGCTCGACTATTCGAAGTCAGACACATTTAAGCACATTTTAAACTGGGCTTCGTTCAACACCCAACACACACATGAACAAAAGTTTCATAATCCAAGTTATGAAGTCAATAAATTTTATGTGGTGGTGGTGGTGGGTGGTGGATGTGGTGGGTGGTGGTTGGTGGTGGTGGTGGTGGGTGGTGATGGGTGGTGGTGGTGGGTGGTAGTGGCGGTGGGTGGGTGGGTGGTGGTGGGTGGTGATGGGTGGGTGGGAGGGGGGTGGTGGTGGTGGGAGGTGGATGTGATGGGTGGTGGTTGTTGATGGGTGGGTGGTGGTGGTGGGTGGTGGCAGTGGTTGGTGGTGGTGGTGGTTGGTGGTGGGTGGTAGTGGTGGGTGGATGGGTGGTGGTGGGTGGTGATGGGTGGGTGGGAGGGGTGGTGGTGGTGGGTGGTGGTGGTGGGACGTGGATGTGATGGGTGGTGGTTGTTGATGGGTGGGTGGGTGGTGGTGGTGGGTGGTAGTAGTGGTTGGTGGTGGTGGTGGTGGTTGGTGGTGGGTTGTAGTGGTGGTGGGTGGGTGGGTGGTGGTGGGAGGTAATGGGTGGGTGGATGGGGTGGTGGTGGTGGATATGGTGGGCAGTGGTGGGTGTGGGTGGTAGTGGGTGGTGGTTGGTGGTGGTGGTGGGTGGTGGTGGTGGGCAGTGGTGGTGGGTGGTTGATGTGGTGGGTGGTGGTGGTGGTGGTGGGCGGTGGTGGTGGGTGGTGGTGGTGGTGGGTGGTGGTGTGTGGGTGGTGGTGGGGGGGGATGGAGGGTGGGTGGTGGTGGTGGGGGTGGTGATGGGTAATGATGGTTGGTGGTGGTTGTGGTGGGTGGGTGGGTGGTGATGGTTGGTGGTGGTGGTTGGTGGTGGTGGTGGTGGGTGGGTGGTGGTGATGATTGGTGGTGATGGTTGATGGTGGGTGGTGGTGGTGGTTGGTGGTGGTGGTGGTGGGTGGGTGGTTGGATGGGTGGGTTGTTGGGTGGGTGGGGCTGGTGGTGTTGGAATGAAAGTTATGGAATGAAAGTTATGAAGTTTCACCAGCTTGCATGCAAACTTTAACCCTAATTTCTAAGTCTACAAAGGGCAATAATTTGATGAAAATCAAAGGAAGAGTTATGGTTCTTGGCATACATAGTCAGGGTCATGATAGTGAACAACTTTCAAAAGCTATAGTACAAGAAGTATGAAAGTAACTAGCTTTCACGCAAACTTTAACCTGAAATTCTAAGTAAAAAAAGGGCAATAATTTGATAAAAATCAAAGAAAGATTTATGGTTCTTGGCATACATAATCAGGGTCATGATGGTGAACAAGTGTCTTTAGTTTCAAAGCTATAGTACAAGAAGTATGAAAGTTCCTAGCTTGCACACAAACTTTAACCAGAAATTCTAAGTTGAAAAAGGGCACTAATTTGATACAAAAGTGAAAAAAAGAGTTATGGTTCTTGGCATACGTAGTCAGGGTCATGATGGTAAACAAGTGTTGAAAGTTTCAAAGCTATAGTACAAGAAGTATTAAAGAAACTAGCTTGCACGCAAACATTAACCTTAAATTCTAAGTCGAAAAAGGGCAATAATTTGAGCAAAATGTAAGTTAGAGTTATGGTTCTTGGCATACCCACTCGGGATATGATAATGAACAAGTGCTGAAAGTTTCAAAGCTGTAATATAAGTAGTATTGAAGTAATGGGTTTGTACAGTAGCTTGCACGCAAACTTTAACCTGAAATTCTAAGTCAAAAAGGGCCATAATTTGATCAAAATGAAAGTTAGAGTTATGGTTTTTGGCATACACACTCGGGACATGATGATGAACAAGTTTGTCAAGTTTCAAAGCTGTAGTATAAGTAGTATTGAAGTTATGTGTTTATACAGTAGCTTGCACGCAAACTATAACCTTAAATTCTAAGTCGAAAAAGGGGCATAATTTGATCAAAATGAAAGTTAGAGTTATGGTTCTTGGCATACATACTAGGGACATGCTGATGAACAAGTATGTCAAGTTTGAAAGCTGTAGTATAAGTAGTATTGAAGTTATGTGTTTGTACAGTAGCTTGCATGCAAACTTTAACCTGAAATTTTAAGTCAAAAAAGGGCCATAATTTGATCAAAATGAAAGTTAGAGTGATGGTTCTTGGCACACACACTCGGGACATGATGATGAACAAGTGTGCCGAGTTTCAAAGCTGTAGCTATAGTAGTTTGTAAGATATAGGTATGTTGCACGCAAACTTTAACCAAAGCGTGACGGCGACGGCGACGCCGACGCCGACGCCGACACCTAAGTGAGTAGAATATCTCGACATATTCTTCGAATAGTCGAGCTAAAAAGGGAACTATACAAACAAGAGCCAGTCGGAAACGACTGCAAGCTCGACTATTCGAAAAGTCAGAATTATTAAGCACATTGTAACTGGGCTTCATTTAAACTGGGGAGTGATTCAGGAGTTTATGACACCTCCAACAAACACACATGAACAAAAGTTTCTTAATCCAAGTTAGGAAATAAATAAATTACACTTAATTTATTATTGTAGATTTTTTTAGGGTTAACACAACCCAGCCCATAAACCCCTGATCCGACACCCATCAACCTACTATCCCTGCCCACCTAAAGTGGTGTGGCGTGGTGAAGTACAGTATGGTATGCTGGTTGCTGGTGTTGTCATTGTTGGTGTTGTTACTGGCGGTGGTAGTGTTGTTGCTGGTGGTGGGGGTGTTGGTGTTGTTGGTGGTGGTGGTGATGTTGATGTTGGTGGTGGTGTTAATGTTGTTGGTGGTGGTATTGGTGTTGCTGGTGTTGTAATAGTATAGTAATAGTAATAGCATAGTAATAGTATAGTAATAGTAATAGTATAGTTATAGTAATAGTAATAGAATAGTAATAGTATAGTATAGTAATAGTATAGTATAGTAATAGTATAGTATAGTAATAGTATAGTATAGTAATAGTATAGTAATAGAATAGTAATAGTAATAGTTATAGTCTCGGTCTCGACTAGGTCTGGGTCTCGGTCTGGGTCTCGGTCTGAGTCTCGGTCTGGGTCTTGGTCTCGGTCTGAGTCTCGGTCAGGGTCTCGGTTGAGGTATCGGTCTCGGTTTGGGTCTCGGTCTCGGTTTGGGTCTCGGTCTCGGTTTGTGTCTCGGTCTCGGTTTGTGTCTCGGTCTCGGTTTGTGTCTCGATCTCGGTTTGTGTCTCGGTCTCGGTTTGGGTCTCGATTTGGGTCTCGGTCTCGGTCTCGGTTTGGGTCTCGGTCTAGATTTGGGTCTCGGTCTCGATTTGGGTCTCGGTCTCGATTTGGGTCTCGGTCTCGATTTGGGTCTCGGTCACGGTTTGGGTCTCGGTCTCGGTTTGGGTCTCGGTCTCGGTTTGGGTCTCGGTCTCGGTTTGGGTCTCGGTCTCGGTTTGGGTCTCGGTCTCGGTTTGGGTCTCGGTCTCGGTTTGGGTCTCGGTCTCAGTCTCGGTTTGGGTCTCGGTTTTGGTCTCGGTCCGGTTTGTGTCTCGGTTTTGGCCTCGGTTTTGGTCTCGGTCCGGTTTGTGTCTCGGTCTCGGTTTGTGTCTCGGTCTCGGTTTGGGTCTCGGTCTCAGTTTGGGTCTCGGTCTCGGTTTGGGTCTCGGTTTGGGTCTCGGTCTCGGTTTGGGTCTCGGTCTCGGTTTGGGTCTCGGTCTCGGTTTGGGTCTCGGTCTGGTCTGGTCTGGTCTGGTCTGGGTATAGTATAGTATAGTATAGTATAGTATAGTATAGTATAGTATAGTATAGTATAGTATAGTATAGTATAGTATAGTATAGTATAGTATATGCCCCCACCCACCCCACAATTTCTCAACACTTTCAACCAAAGTATGTAAAGTACATCTGTTTTAAACATTTTCTAAAGCATTACATATGAAAAACACTAACATTGAACCTTTAACAATTATTTATAAGTCTTAATTCTTATTTCAAGTGAAAAGGGGCAAAAACCAAAAATTCTAAGTCGAAAAAGGGCAATAATTTGAACAAAATTGAAGTTAGAGTTATGGTTCTTGGCATACAAACTTCAAATATGATGATGAACAAGTGTTGAAAGTTTTAAAGCTGTAGTATAAGTAGTATGGAAGTTATGGGTTTGTACAGTAGCTTGCATGCAAACTTTAACCTGAAATTCTAAGTCAAAAAGGGGCATAATTTGAACAAAATAGAAGTTAGAGTTATGGTTCTTAGCATACACACTTGGGATATGATGATGATCAAGTGTTGAAAGTTTCAAAGCTGTAGTGTAAGTAGTATTGAAGTTATTAGTTTGTATAGTAGCTTGCACGCAAACTTTAACCTGTAATTCTAAGTCGAAAAAAGGGCCATAATTTGAACAAAAGTAAAGTCAGAGTTATGGTTCTTGGTATACACACTCGGGACATGATGATGAACAAGTGTGCCAAGTTTTAAAGCTGTACTATTAGTAGTATTGAAGTTATGAGTTTGTACAGTAGCTTGCACGCAAACTTTAACCTGAAATTATAAGTCAAAAAAGGGCCATAATTTGATCAAAATGAAAGTTAGAGTTATGGTTCTTGGCATACACACTCCAGACATGATGACGAAGAAGTGTGCCAAGTTTAAAAGATGTAGCTATAGTAGTTTTTAAGATATAGGTAGGTTGCACGTAAACTTTAACCAAAGCGGGACGCCGACGCCGACGCCCAAGTGAGTACAATAGCTCGACATATTCTTCGAATAGTCGAGCTAAAAACATGTATAATTGCAGTATATAATGTATTTAATCTCAGTAGACTACTATGTATAGAAAATAAATTACTGGAATAAAAGGAAAGCAGCTAATCAATAATTTTATATGTTAGACCTGGAATCGCAAGCCTATAAATGATACCTTTCCAGGTATTTGTTACGATATCTGCGTCTTTGTATTCTTTCCTAGAACAGTCATATAATACAGGGTTCTCCCTGATTAGTTCAATCGATTTTTCACAATTCTTCCGATCTTTTAATTTAGATTTCACGATGGTGACTTTTGGAAAGATGTTGTAAGTCTATCCGATTGCCCTGAAAAGAACGCTACAGCATCCGTTCTTTTTTGGCGACGGATACTAGAAGACGGACAGCGCAGACGGATACATGGAAAACAACTAATTGATAATATAGGCAACCGATCTTGTGTCTATTTCTTTTCCAATCGCAGTCGGACAGCGCAGACGCAAAACGGACACATGGAAAACCAGCCTTACAAACACTAGGAGCAATTAGCAGTTTTTGAGGAAATCGAAGATTATTTTTATTTTCTTTTGTTTTTCTGCGAACCTACAAATATGTAAGACTGTTTAACTCAATATCCGTCCACAATTGTAAGAGTGAAATGTATTTTTGACCAGATAATGGGGACATTCTGAAAATGAAGAGTTCTCAGAGTATACTTCATTCATTTGGATTTTGTAAACAACAAAAGTTGGATAATTTATGTTCATCCTCAGTTCGAGAGAACTGTTAATTTTTTGCACACTGAATAAGTACAGATATAGTTAAGGTATACTTAAAATTGCACCATTTTAGCACACCGTATAAAAAAATTCGAATGCGGGAGGGGATACCACTCCCGCACCCACCCCGTGATCAGCCCCCCCCCCCCAGCATGTACCAGTCTGGATCCGGGCCTGTGATAAATAAATATATTGTTTATGACTAAGAGAAAACACCAAAACTCGAAACACCTGAAACAAAAATAAACACTTTATTTACACCCATTTTTCAATTTATTCTCTGAAAGTTCTGTTAAACCTCAACAACCATCCAAAAACAATATTAACAACCTATAGGGCGGGTGCCGACATGTTTACCGCTGAATAGAAACGCCTCGCATGGTGTACACAGATAAAACCAACACTTAAATAGCCTAATCGCACGAGATACACGCACCTTTTCCTTAATACTAACAATTACCGTCAAGTTCGTATTATTCGAAACGGAAATAAATTCATTTAAAATCACTCGAAAACAAATGGCATAATTGTTGTGTTAAAACAACTGTCACAAATTTATTTGCTTACATCAAAATTTTTCTTCGACTGTAACTTTATCTTAAGCACTAATTTTCATAGGATAAAACAATCGACTATAGTCTTACGGGACAGGCCATGGGGTGTCTCCGTTTTTATTGTTAATGTATGGAAAGAACTTCCGTTAAATATTTAATTTTTTAATAACTGATAGTCGATTTATTACACTTCGATGATATACAGTTAATTTTACGGCACGAGTAATTTACGTATGATGTCATTTCAAGGATTAAAATCACCTGTCTGAATACACCTTACCCATTGACCACACCGTCAACCGGCAGATCCAGGAACGGACGGCACATCCAGGCGCAGACTCGGTGGTTTTGTTGTTTTTTTTTAAAAATATTTTACAGCGATGTAATAAATTTCCCTTTTCGCTAGTTTTGATTGATTCTTGAAATGAAATATCGGCTGATTTTAAAAGCCAAATGAAATCTGCACCCCTCGTTGATTTCTTGATTGTTAGCAGCGATGGTAAACATTTTATCACGCTTTAAATACGCAAGTTTGTGTTGAAATCATGAAGCTCTGCGTTTTATAGCAAAATGCTACATAGATCAGAATATCTACATAAATCTATGAGCACTGTAGAAAAATTTAATAATTTCCCTGGCATCATGTGAAATATTAGCACAGAAAGACTTAATCCGCATCCGTAATTTAATAAATTATATTAAACATCATCGCAAGACGCAGTTATCTGCTGTAACACGCCACTTGTTGAAAAGACTTAAGAGAAAAGTTCCTACCGAAATTTTGTTTATCTTGGCCCAATATCAATAAATTTAAATCAGTCCTTAATTCGGAAAACCCCAAAATAATTGTTAGATCATGTAAATTTCTTCATGAAGCCTACAAATTACGATCAAGACATCTCGACGGTTAAAATCGGTTCAGAATATAATATGTTAATTTTTGACTACTGTAAACAAAATTATGCTCTTCAATTGTTGTTGTATTTTCTATTATTTGTTAAAAACTTAGCATGTTAGCACTGTAATCTTTTTGTTTTTTTTCTGTTCATTGCCAAAACCATGTAAATGGTGAAATGCAATAAATGGTTGTTGTTGTTGTTGTTGATATTTAAGACAATTTAACTGAATATAAAACAAGAGATGTCACTAAGTGAAGAATCCAGTCCACACAAACCCTACAAATAAATTGCAGCGGTGCAATTCGTGAAATTAGGACTCTCAATCCTATGAACTTTTATCTGTATTGATGACATTATAATATTCTGAAACATTTTTAATATAGGCGTTTTTACAATTAGAATGCCTATATTCCTAAACGTGTATACCAAATGTAATAATGCCCATGGTTTCTGGTCCCCCGTCATACTTGCAAAAACATACAACTACAAAAACTTCGTTCAAACGATACATCGAAATTTATTCTCTAATATGCTTAAATTTCGAATTCATACAGAAAACAGAATGTAGCTTTTAATATCCGTAAAATCAGGTCAAGCGTTTGCTTTATAAAAATAAGAAATAAACATTGGTCTGCCCGAGGTTTAGCGGAAAGCAGCCACAGCCTGTGTTAGAGTTCTGGGACTATAGGCGTAACACGTTAGTGCGTCATAGGTTTGGGTTTGGCTATAGGAGTTCAGTGCTGTGAACGTATAAGGTTACATACTTTATTACAAACCTATGATATATGCATTATAAAGATATAAATTACATGTACAAACATGCCCGATATGAAAGACTTATTTCAATTTCCCAAGAGCTTAACGATTATTGCACGAATCCGAAAAAAAGTAAATAAATAATGAAACATACATGTAGCGTATACGTTCAGGGTAGATTAGTGTGGATATCATTAGTTCTAGTGTTAAGACTGCTGCTGCTTGCTGCCGAATCTCTAGCATTTCCCAAGACTAGTGTCAAATATTTCAGACTTGGTACATGAAAGTTAAAAGATATCACAAACCCCTCTCTGTCAACACAAAAATTCGAAGTTTTTTTCTATCGTCACCATAGCTTAACGTAACAGAATAAGTGTCTTTGCAATAACATGGAGTCGCACCGTTTTTGCACTAAGATTACGATATCCATGCATTATCCCCAATACAAGATATTGCATATTTCTTATTTCTTTTGTAAGATCCTGCCAATATATTCATGTTTGTATTTGCAAATAGGACGTATTATCCGCTTATAGCGGGGGTGTCGTTGGTTACCAGCCAACTCATTGTGGCCAGATTCTGGGCCTTTATTTACATTTGTTTTAATTTAAAAATATTTTTTTTAAATATGAATTTTGATATGTTGTTGTTGTTGTTTTCAAAATATTGACTTTTGTTGAATTGTATTTAACTAAGAATTTAATTATGTATTCGTTATGTCCAAAAATAAAACCCAAACACTGAATAAGAAATATGTCAACAGTGTGTGACGAATCGACTGGCTGCTTGTTCATGCCTGGGATTTTATAACTGAAACTTAGAATATTTATTTCAAAAGGAACAACTGACGGCAAAAATTAAAGAGCTTAACGGAAAAAGGTGCAAAGTTTAAAAAAATGCACCCTAATTTCTCAAAATGATTTCAACAGGCACACGGACAGTTAGAGCCATGTTTGTCCCTGAAATCCTGGCTCCCAGGTTATAAAGCTGAGTTTGGAAACCAGTCTCAAATCTCAAGCATCTGATTGGCTGAAATGGCGACCGGTCGCCATTTCAGCCAATCAGATGCTTGAGATTTGAGACTGGTTTCCAAACTCAGCTTTATAACCTTGGGCACTGGATGGGGATGAATATGCTCAAACATCCACGTCTGTAGTCCTAATAGTCTATTAAGAGAATTAAGTTGTTACGTAACAAAAACGAAATCATGATTTCCCTCACTATTATAAACATCGTTTTTTTTTTATTTCAACACCACTGAGAGAGATTTTTTTGTTGTCCGCAGTATTTTCTCAGCGAAGTAAAATTGAAAGACCACCGTTTTAAAACGGGATTTCCACGTTTAATTTCAGATTTTTCAGAACTACTTTTTTGAAACGTTTAAGCATCTCATTTTTTCTGATAAGATTGTCAAGAAGTTTGTCACTGTGTGTTTTCTAGATGTTGCTATTCCTGATGCGCATATTTTTACAAAAATGCCATATAATGATTAAACATTTTAAATTATTAAAACGTACGTTTTAACAATAATTTTACAAATATAACGTATACTGACCACATTGCTTCTTAAAAATCATCTTTTTTATTCGTACCAGTATTTACCAGTCTGGTTGCGCTTAAAAGAGGTTCCTAGGTTTAAACCCACTACTGGTAACATAACTGCACCCCGTAAAACAGGACTAAAAGTATCTTTGTTCAGGCGATTCATGTTTAGGATCTTTTGCACATAACTTGATTTTTATCGGTTAGTATTGCGTCGGCTTGGTAACCCGAGATTCACGGTTCGAATCCGCTTCGAGGCCCGCAAATTCTCCCTAGCGTTAAACATTGGTGGCCAGGATAAATCGAGATTTTCCGTCGGCACATCTACATTGCAAAACATTGAATGGATTAAAAGTAGAATGTGTCAGTTAAGCGGCAAAGTCTCTTTATTATGAGAGTAATGTATAAGCGCCTGTTACAGGTGGCATGGTGAGCACAAGATAAATATAATAGCGTCAAATTGGTACACCGAAAGAGGTTCGAATCCTAGTCGATACTTTACCTTCGCATTTTTCTCACTTTAGATTCTGTCATGTCGAGGTGTAATGCTCAGAAAACTGCCAAGGCTACGTTAATACTGTCGAATAATTGAATATCTCATAATTTTCAATTGTCTCATAAATAGATATACGTACTGAACGAACATCTTATTTATACCTTGTATTTATGGACTTGAAAATCATCTTCATTATCAAGTTCTCCTTAATCTTCGCTAGTTTCCCATCATCAAATCACCGACAACTACACCACGATCTTCGCCAACCATCCATCGCCCAATCCTTCACCAAACATCAATCAACAAATCTTTGCCAACTACATCATGGCTTTCGCTAAACCTAAATTATTCTTTCAGCCAAACCCATATTACCGAATCTGCGCCAAATACAAAATGTTCTCCGCCAGAACCAGGGGGTCCAACGTATTTGGTTTTTTTCGGAAAAGTAAGTGAGCGACATGTTCTCTGCGGAACAAAATGGCGGAAAATTGTGTGATTTGGTGCATTTCAGGAGATATTTTGACCTGGTAAGTAGATTTATATTAATGTTATCGTAATATAAATACGCCTACCCGGAGGGCAGATGTGTAAGCTCCACTCGGTTTTTTAACTTACGTTTCTAGAGGCCTAAACAAAAAAGTTATTGATGTTCCGTAGAGAACATGTCGCTCACTTTTCCGAAAAAAACCAAATACAGTACGTTGGACCCCCTGACTGTATAACATGTAAGAATAATAAAATAAGTAGTACTTACATCACCTCATATCAATGTCGAAATGTCTAGGGATAGAGCCTCAGACTCAGATCCGCAGATTGCGCGTTCGAATCCAACCAGTGACGAGATTCGTCTGCAGTCCATCAAATCCACATTTGACGTGAGTATTAGTTTGCAACCAAGGAAGCAGTTATCGAGCGTGATTAATAAAGGTTTTAATTAATTAACCATTTGACTGTTATTCAATTAAACCTCACCGATTGCTGAGATTAAAGACTGGCATCTGATAAGTTGCAAAACTAGCGGCTCTAGTGATTAAAAAAGTTATACCCTCAACGTTTATCAGGAAGGATTTGAGTACTGCATTTTTGGAATTATTGTGGTCTATTAGAACATCGTTACCACAGATGGTTTGAATACCAGCAGGCGTTTGATTCTTCTATTTCCAAAAACATATGCATTCGGTTGAAAACCCGTTTTGTTTAACTCGAAGCATTTATCGGAAGTTAACAATATACGTATAAAGAACTTACATGTACCTATCCATTTGATAACATTCATCCATCATGTCTAAAATTACAACATCTTGGAACAAAGCGATCTCTATTTTGGTTTTCTTCGGAATAGAGACAAAAAAGAGCTTACCTGTTGTTTTGGACCAAACAGGGCGCGTCGCCTGATAATTCAGTCGTTGGATATGTCTTCTAGTAATCTACTTGAATTAAAATTGAGGTTGACATAGCGTATAATGATCAATGGAACAGTCCTGTATTTAACTACTTTAATAAAAAGTAAAACAAATGTCAAGAGGTGAACGATGGTCGTTGGAACGGTTCTCTTGAAATTTACCTAAAAAAGGAAATTTTTAAACAACGCATCATGGCCTTTGGGTCTGTACTTTAGAAATCTACCCGAAGAAAGTAAGGCCGACACAGCTCACCATGACCACTGATCTGTACTCTGATAATCTACCTGAAAAAGAAAGGTCATTACGGCTCATGGCGATCGGATCTGGTAATCCTGATAAAGTAAGGTTGACAAAGTTCTGCATGGGAATCGGATTTGTACTCTGGTTTTCTACCTAACAACTAAGGTTTACACAGGTCACTTTGGTCATTGAATCGGTGATCTGTGCGCTGGTTATCTACCTGAAAAAGTATGGTTATCACAGCTCACCGTGGCTATTTAAACCGTATCCGGTTATCTACCTAAAAAGCAAGGTTAACATAGTTCACCGTGACAATTTGAACCGTATTCTGGTTATCTACCTAACATGAAAGATTATCACAGCTCACCGTGGCAATTTGAACCGTACTCTACCCAAAACAGTACGGTAATCACAGCTCAATGTGGACATTTTATCTGTACACTAGTTATCTATCTGAAAAAAGTAAGGTTATCAAAGCTCATTGTGGCCATTTGTTCTGTACTCTCGTATTCTGTCTAAAAAAGTAAGGTTATCACTGCTCACCGTGGCCATTGGATCAGTACTCTGGTTATCTACCTGAAACAGTAAGGTTTACGGAGCTCACTGTGGCCATTTGATCTGTACTTTTCGTTATCTACCTGAAACAGTAAGGTTTACAAAGCTTACTGTGGTCATTTTATATGTAAACTGGTTATCTTGCTGAAAAAGTAAGGTTTACATAGCTCACTGTGGCCACTGTATCGATCTGTACTCTGGTTATCTACCTGAAAAAGTAAGGTTCACAAAGATCACTGGACATTTGATCTGTAGTCTGGTTATCTACCTGAAAACGTTAGGTTGACAAAGCTCACTGTGGCCATTGTATCTATACTCTGGTAATCTACCTGGAAAAGTAAGGTCATCACAGCTAACTGTGGTCGTTGGATTTCTACTTGAAAACGTAAGTTTTACACAGCTCACTGTGGCCAATTGATCTTTACTCTCGTTATCTACCAGAAAAAATAAGGTTATAACAGCTGACTGTGGCCATCAGTTTCAAAAAATACACCACAAACAATTAACAAATACTGAAAGTTTTACACAGCTCATCATGACCATTGGATCATGTTATCTACATCCAAAAGTTTATCACAGCTCACTGGCCATTGGATCTATACTTTGGTAATCAAGCTGAAAATGTAAGGTTAACAAAGCTCAATGTGGCCATTGGATCTTTACACTGGTAATATAGCTGCAAAAGTAAGGTTATCACGGCTCAATGTGGCCATTTGATCTGTACTCTGGTTATCTACCAGTAAAAGTAAGGTTATCACATCTCAATGTTGCCATTTGATGTGTACTCAGGTTTTCTACAAGAAATAGTAAGGTTATCACATCTCAATGTTGCCATTTGATCTGTACTCATGTTATCTACAAGAAATAGTAAGGTTATCACATCTCAATGTTGCCATTTGATGTGTACTCAGGTTTTCTACAAGAAATAGTAAGGTTATCACATCTCAATGTTGCCATTTGATCTGTACTCATGTTATCTACAAGAAATAGTAAGGTTATCACATCTCAATGTTGCCATTTGATGTGTACTCAGGTTTTCTACAAGAAATAGTAAGGTTATCACAGCTCAATGTGGCCATTTGATGTGTACTCAGGTTATCTACAAGAAAAAGTAAGGTTATCACAGTTCATCGTGACAATTTGATCTGTACTATGGCTATCTACCAGAAAGTCAGGTTTTCACAGCTGACCATTTCCCTTGGATCTGTTCTGGTAAGCTCACCATGGCCCTTGGGTCACTACTCTGGTTGGCGCGGCCTTCTGTTGCACTGAATGACCTGTTATAATCTATCTGAATCAAAAAGTAAGGCATCTTTGAAAAAAAGTGGATTCAATCAGAGATATGACTAAAATGTCATTTTAAACAAATTTTAACTCAAAATTGTATTCAAAAATTGCAAAAGGTTGTAAAAGGTCAAAATTGTACTGTTTATTGATGTAAATATCGAGTTGCGCTAAACCCGGGGCTAGGCGGCGTTGTCAGTAATATGCATTTCCATTACTGTCCATGAACAGGCTCAATCAAACCAAGCCTGCAATATTTTCATATTTGTCTCGTCCGATGGCTTTCAAAGTTCCCTTTTCATTTTTTTTAAATGTTAAAAAGTTGCTTAAAATATATGCATTTTCATATCAGAAAATCATCTGCTGTTTATAATGTTTGGTTGTTTTATGTGGATTTGTTTTTGTTTGTTTGGGGTTTAACGCCTGGTTTCAACAGCTTTCTAGGTTATATCCCGGCGGTCAGTCCACCTAACCGGTGTTCCTGTGTCTCTAACCAGTACTAACCAATTTCTCCGCAAGCGACTGACTGCTTCCTCACTTGAATCAGAGGTGAGGGACAAATGAATCTCAGACGCAATGTCCGAGTTCAATTGTCACGGAGAAATTTTTTCCCGCCTCGGCTGGGGATCGAACTCACGACCCCTGGATTGACAGTCCGATGCTCTATCCATTGAGCTAGCCGGGCGGGCTATTTTATGTGGAAGGTACACTACTCTTAATAAAGTTTAAATAAACACACTAAATTTAAAAATTGAAAACGTTGCAAAATGTCCAGTTTTTATTTTGCAAATTTCCAGCATAATTTAGTGACTTTGATAAAGAGCACACAACTCGTCAAATATAATTGAACTTTAAACAATTTTTGTATAAAAAGTTAAAAAAAATGCATATCAGGAATGGTAAAATCCAGAAGATCCAGCCGCCCACTTTGCCAAAAAGTAAAGAGGAATTTTTTTCTGCGATTGAAAAACGCTTTTTCAACAATACAGCTTTTAAATTGCATATTTTATGGAGAGTTTTATGTAAAAGAACAGTTTAAATGAAAATGGAGAAGTGACGTATTTTCTACAATAAAATATTTACTAGTTATCAAACACTGGGCTAAGAAAAGTGTTTTTGAAGAAACCTTTCATTTGGGTTTACACTTAGATTAATCTACTTAAAGGATACACAAGGTTTTGTGGGTATGTGATTTTTTCTTTCCGACTGTTTTCTGGGCTGAAAGTTATAAAGCTGAGCAAGGAAACCAGTCTCAAATCTCAAGCATCTGATTGGCTGAAATGGCGACCAGTCGCCATTTCAGCCAATCAGATGCTTGAGATTTGAGACTGGTTTCCAAACTCAGCTTTATAACCTTGGAGCCTGTACACATCTGAAAGGAATAGTATATTTTAATTCATTAAACAAATCTTAGGAAAAAACGTTTTTATCTCGCAAATGCACATTTAATGTATAATAAGATTTACTATTTAAGATTTATTATTTTTTCATAATGAATTATTACCTATAATAAGAGAATTAAACTTTAAATCGTTGAAAATCTCTTCAGATAATAAGAAAAATAAATTCTATACCTTTTGTTTGCATTAGACTTCCGTAACCGAATCTTCAACACTCCATCACCGAATCTTTGTCAATTCCTCCTCCAACTAATCTTCGCCAACTCCTTCAGCAATAAATTCTCGCCAACTCCATTACAAAATATTTGCCGAATTCTCCCTCATCGAATCTTTGCAAACTCCTCCATTAACTACTCTTCGCCAACACCTCCGGTAACAAGTTCTCGCCAACTCCATTACAAAATATTTGCCGAATTCTCCCTCATCGAATCTTCGCAAACTCTTCCATTAACTACTCTTCGCCAACTCCTCCGGTAACAACTCTCTCTAACTCCATCATACAATATTTTCTCAATTCTCCATCATCGAATCTTTGCAAACTCCTCCATTAACTACTCTTCGCCAACTCCTCTGGTAACAAGTTCTCTCTAATTCCATCACTCAATATTTGCTGAAATCTTCATCATCGAATCTTTGCAAACTCCTCCATTAAATACTCTTCGCCAACTCCTCCGGTAATAAGTTCTCTCTAACGCCATCACACAATATTTGCCGAATTGTCCCTCATCGAATCGTTCATTAACTACTCTTCGCCAACTCCTCCGGAAACAACTCTCGCCAACTCCATCACACAATATTTGCTGAATTCTCCATCATCGAATTTTTGCAAAATTCCATTAACTACTCTTCGCCAACTCCTCTGGTAACATGTTCTCGCCAACTCTATCACAAAATCTTCGAAAACTCCCATGGTCTTCATTTTTGTATGGTCCTTTTCCATTCGAATCAAAATGGCCGATAATATTCAAAACAAACCGAAACAATGCTCGTCTTCAAATTGTCCGAACACAATCGAGCGCCTGACGTTAAGTGTGGGACTATGATGGTAGTATTGTTGTTTTCTTTTTATATGTTTAGCTATTTAGATGTTTAGTATTTTTATTCATAGTTTTTTAATTATTTCAAAAGTAAAAGGAGTGTTGCCTTTTTTTAAACCTTAAATTACATTGGCCTTATTTAACTTCATTTTTATATTCCAAACCTTATTTATTATTTACCTTAGTTATTAGGTTTTTTTTATATAACCCTATACACCTTATTTATAATTCACCTTAGTTATTAGTTTTCTTATATAACCCTATACACCTTATTTATAATTCACCTTAGTTATTAGTTTTCTTATATAACCCTATACACCTTATTTATAATTCACCTTAGTTATTAGTTTTTTATATAACCCTATACACCTTATTTATCATTCACCTTAGTTATTAGGTTTTTATTTAACCCAATCTCATCCTATTTATCATTAAGTTTAGGTCATGTCGTTATTCGAAGAAAAAAAATCCAAACAAAGTATATCTGATATACTCGGTGAAAAGACAATATGCAAGTTGGTTTTTATTTGTTCATTATTTTGTATACTTTGCACTATTATTCATATCTATATAACTGTCTACTTTGAACAAATTATCAATTGTGATTACTGCAATGAAATAATATTTTTGATCTTACAACACATTAAGCACTTGCAGGTTGTAGGCTTTCACCGAGTACAGCGTAGAAAACAAACAAGTTGTACTAGGCTGAAGGTTATAAAGCCGAGTCTGGAAACCAGTCTCGAATCTCAAGCATCTGATTGGCTGAAATGGCGACTGGTCGCCATTTCAGCCAATCAGATGCTTGAGATTTAAGACTGGTTTCCATGCTCAGTTTTATAACCTTGGGAAATGTTGTCAACAGATTGTTCTACATTTCATTGTGACGATTGCCCCCAAAACACATTGATTAGTTAAAAGAACAGTTTTGTCGTTTTCACTTTCTGATGGTGACAAAGTTTCACTATTAAACCTAGTTAAGTACTCCAAATTGTTAATGTGTCTCAAACAGTTGACAATACACTGTACAACATCTTTAAAACTACATTCTTACCATATCATTCATCAAGACTAGTCTTCATCTTCTACTGCAAGTATTCACATCTAGAGTATTTACAGTTTTTTGACAACACCAGCGATCTGAACATCAAATGGACACATCTACTGCATGGAATTAACAGCTCATCGAATCTACAACAACAACGACAGCAACCACTTACTAATAATTGTGTGGATGACGAATATGATGTGATGTTTTGTCTATAATAATAACAAAAACACTTAAATCACTTTAAAAATTAACTGTACTTATTCATCAATGATATCACAATTTTCAATAAAGATTTATGGTTTGATATCTCTTTTATCTTTGGATATCGTAAATTGAGGATCTTTTTCGAAATGAAATTGAAGAAAATGTATATTGCATTTTACAGTCTAAATGTATATGGATCAAACGATGTATTTTACAAAGAGGCGACTTCAAAGGAAAATTCGGGTACGATTTAACACGTTATCCCTAGAAAAGTTGGAGAACAAGTCATGTGTCTTGTATTAATTGTATAGCACATACCTTCGTCATCAATCACATTTTGATCGTGGGCAAGTCAAATCTATTGCACCGTCTCCTAGAAATAACATATCATCTTCATTGTGTTACACATGTTAAAAAAGTTAATGTAGTCATATGATGATTTCTCGTTGAATATCTCTTCTTTACTTCTTTTGCCGATATAACCGAGGAATACAATTTTATAAATAGCTGTATTGCCAAAAGGTAACTGGACATTATTGACTTGTACGCCTAACATTCTTATTTACCCAGAAGTTTGACATCTAAATTATCTTTTTCTCAACGATTCAGTTACTCTTGCTTTGCAAAATATAATAAATCCAGTTCTTTCATTTACAGAACATTGGGATACCACAAATTTACTACGAATCATTTCCTTGTACACAGACACAACTCACTAGAAGAAAAATAACTATTTTCCAAAACTCTGAATAAACCCAAATCTTCCAAGAGAATTTTGAAATGCAACAAATGTTCCATACTAGAGGCATTATTTAAGCGGTCACTAGAAAATTTTTTAATCTGTTCAAATGTCAACACGTCATTTCGTCAGTTTCTTTTAAAGAGCAGTACATAAGGTCAATGTTTTACTAATACACAGAGTTCAGTCACTTAATTGAAATAAAACATGAACAAGTGTATATTTACCAATTTCCTCAACTCACCTCTCCTTTATCAAGTTTGTTTTAATGACCATAATTGTTCGTCTCCAGCGGTATTCGATGTTCTGAAAAATAAAAAAATCATTAACACAAAGGATACGAATTCTCCTAAAAGGGTAAATTCAATGTTATTAAATCGTTTTTTGCTTATTAATACTACTAGAAATTGCCTCCTCTGTCTTATTACTGTAATCTCATTTCTGTTTTTTAACGTTCATAAATGGTAACAAATCATTATCAAAAAAGTCCCAAAAACTCAATATTATGAACCAAATTAATGTCACTCACCGTCATTCCTTAACTAGTTCATGTGCATCTTGAAAAATACGCGTTATATTCTTGTTTCGTCTTCTACTAACAATATTTTTACATCAGCTTTCAAGACATATTCTCCGTCACATATGAGGTAACCAATGCACTAAAAACTTGAATCCTCAGTATTAAAAAACTACGTCAAATACACGATAAGCACAAAATCAACATAAAGCGTTCTTTTTATATTTTGAGTGTTTTGTACTGTATGTGAATTGTTTGCGTGCGTGTTTGCGTGCGTGTGTTTAAGTTCAGAAACCATAAAGTTTATTTGTGACGTTCATCCCAGTGTTACGCTACCCATACTTATTACTCATTCTTCATCTATCGACCGAGTCACAGTCTGTACAAAGTATACAGGTGTAATATTCAAGAACCATGTATCTGGTTTAAAATCTCCTCGATACTAACCGGAATATATTAAAGAACCATGACCCGGTTTACACTCTCCTCAAATTATACAGTTGATACATTCGAGAACCCTGTATCTACATTACTGTAGCATCAAAATAATAATATATCAAACTGCCTAAGTCTCACAAACACCAAATTTGGTTTACAGTCTCCTCTAAACTTATCAGTCTTGTTTTTAAGGTAGTACAACTGTAATGATTTCCCGCGCTTTTTTCTTAACTGTCACTAACAGTCGGCAATAATCGATGTCGCTTCGGTTACTATCGGCTCTGACGAGTAGCGTCGGAAGTCACCGAAAGCGAGCCGATGTTTGATGACGTCGCAAATTTATGCTCGGGAAAGCATTACAGTTGTACTACCTTAAAATTCACCACTCTGATATATCATCTGGTAATTGCAAGCGATAAACTAACACACAAAGGAAACATCGTTACTCAACATGGGATGACTTCACAAATAAAAACAAACCGCTCACAGAATAACTTTCACAACTATAATGAACGAAAATTTCAATACCTTTTTCACCAATAATTATAGTGGCGTTGTTTCTAGAATTTAAAAACAAAATGGCAGTCTGCAAAACTGCTATTATACTAGATTTATTCTGTAAGCGCTTCAAAGATAAAACATCTAATTATAAGCTAAAATGAATGACGTCACAACCTTAATTAACTAAGCAGGTATCCTACATAACACTTCGTTCTAAATGTTCATACTAGTACTCGAATCTATCAAGTCATTGAAGTATTAACACTTCAGAGTTATTTCGGATACCAATGTTAGAAACTCGCAAACAATCTGATGTTTTGATGTTCTGAGTGGTGAAATGTTTGTATGTTGCGTTTTTTTAAATTTAGCTTCACTAATTTTATCTCATTAAACCTTCCAGTAAAAAGTCCATGGTGCCAAGTGCCCCATATTAGACTATTTTATGTGTGTTTTGTGTTACTGTAACAATAATAACATGCAAACTTAGCAAACAGGGTTATTTCAAGCTCTTACCTCGTGTCTTTATCATAGAGGTGCCATCTCTATGATACCACCATCATTTTCAGCTACATCATCTAGACGCTCTCAAAACGTCTCACAGCAGCAAAAGCGCTGCGAGACTTAGATCCTCAAGATAATTAATATAAAGGCTTGAAACTCGGGTTCGGGCTCATACTCGTAAGTTGACTTATAGATTTTAATAAACATTTAAGAATAAAATGTAAATTGTCCCGAACCTTTTGTTTCTGAACATGTTAAGTAGTGGCTCATAAGGGGAGAAACTGTTAAACTTTGTATTTGAAAACGTACTTGGAGTGTTGGCAATTGTCAGCCGAGGCGGAACGGTGTAAGCTTCGGTTCTTTGAGGCTTTATGCAACACACATCTTGGTTCGAGCGGCGTGATGGTACATATACGTACTGGTTCGAGCGGCCGTATTCTAAATGTAAATCACGGTTCAAGCGGCCAAATGATTCGTGTAAGTCGTGGCTCGAGCGGCCAAAGTCGTGGTTCGAGATGCCTTATGGTATGTTGTGTATAACTTATTGGGTCTTAATTAAAACAGAAATTGTCCCCTTCCTAACATGCTCCTGTGCCATTATGTATTATTTATAATTTTTAAGTGTTTTTGTTTCAAGATTTTTGCGAGAGCTTTAAACATAAAATAAAATAAATTCATAAAAGATAAAAAATAATATTTTCCAACGACTAAAATTCGTTTCAGCCATCGGGTTCGTGGTATTATTTGCCCTTGTATTGCAAGTCGTGGTTCAAGCAGCCTAATGGAACCTTACAATCAAGTCGTGGTTCGAGTGGCCTTTTGGCGCCTGCCATTCGTGATTGTTCATATCGTTCGTGGTTCGAAAGGCCCTTGTGTTTTCATGGTTAGGCAGACTGAATGGAACACAAGCCGTGGTTCGAGCGGCCTAATGGTACATCCAAGTCGCGGATCGATGTTTTATTTATTTTGGGCTTTGAGCAGATTTAAATCGTACTTTGTCCATGTTGTAAAAACATCAGTTTTCAAACTAAATTTGCGTTTATTTTACTAAGAAGTGTATAAATAAATCTTATTTTTATTTTTTGTTTTGCATTACAGTCTATAGAAAAAAATAATTGCAATTTCTATTTTAAGCAGTCACGTGGTATTTACAATGCCAGCTATTTGGTTATCTTACAGAAGGTTAACTTACTAAATTGTTCCCATCATTTTCGAAAAAAATGCCTAAATCATACGTTATGCTAAAAGAGATCAATGCCTTTTATTTTGACTATTTTTACTTCTTTTTTAAATTAAAAAAATTCAATTTAATAGATGGTATCATGACTTCATTAAAAGTCACAAACGAAATTGTTAATAATTTTTAAACGACCATAAATCAATGAAAACTAATTTCAAAGCTGCATAATTGAACATTTAACAACTTTTAATGAATAAATTCATTGATAATTTTCTAAGATTATTCTGGGGAGTATTAAACCATATAATGAAACAAAATAAAATTGAAATTGTTATAATTATTAAGAAGCGTTATATAAATGCACATGCTATTAAAACAACAAAAAAGGAACAAAACAATTAAGGCTATGACGTCATTCAGTTAGATAAAAAGAAACACTGGCAATCTAGCAGTCCATTGTAACCTTATGCCTATTATGTTGTAAAATATGAAATATATAATTAAGAACAGTTAATTGTGGTGTGGAACTCGCCTAATGCCAGATTATCTTAATACCCCATGTAACATTGGGTTAACTCGCAGGACTTCTAATGGTCTTGCCAATCTTGAAGCAAGTCCTTCCAGATGCAAGTCCATCTATGTGTCCTTGAAGCAAGTCCATCTAGTAGCTAGCCCATGTGTGTGGCACGTCACTGTCCAGATCACCAGGTCTGAAGGTTATAAAGCTGAGATTGGAAACCAGTCTCAAATCCCAAGCATCTGATTGGCTGAAATGGCGACCAGTCGCCATTTCAGCCAATCAGATGCTTGAGATTTGAGACTGGTTTCCATGCTCAGTTTTATAACCTTGGGCATAGATGTCAGGCTTAAAGCAGTAATTCTTTTACTCTACTTCAATAACCTGCAAGAGAACAAACACATTTTTAAATCACTGGAAGAACTAGAAGCATTTTAAAACAAACCGGATGGCAGTACATTCAAGATGGCGGAAAGTATTTAATTCACCATAATAATGTTACGGGCGATGTCTCCGTCAAGACTAAGTCTGCGCATGGATATCGCAATATGCACGAACTAGATAGATGTTCAATAATTATGTCGCCCACTTGTTGCTAATATCGTACAAATAGGGAAATGGTTGTCGTATGCGAATTTGACCTAAATATCTGGCAACTGCACGACTACATTGTATAACCTAATGTACGTGTAAAGAGGCTAGATAAAATTGTTGAAGTTATACCCAACAATTTCCACAGACAGGCAGATGAACAACTACATGTATATCCATACAATATTTACATCGCCTTTTCTGGCAAAAGCCTTCGGGGTTATGACCTTGCTAGTTGTCAGTATTACTCCCGTTTGTGCAGGTGAAACGAATTTCTTTTGTATCAACAAACACACTCAAGTGCCGCCTATAGTCACCGCAATCTCATCGGTAACAATATCAATGTCCCTCTAAAATGCAGTTCAATATGAGAGAAATCAACGTTTGTCATCAACTTACGCAACGCAAATTCAGGGTCAAACTTTTACATAATATTATCACATAGTTTACAAAAAAAGAACATACCCGTTTGTGGTTCATCGTGTACAGCAGTCTTCTTGACTTCGCTGGCTCTTTGCTTGGCGCTTTTAAATTCATACGACTTCTGAAACATAATTATTACAGGCTGAATGCAATTATTATAGACATTATTTCTTTTTAATACATTAACAAGAGCCGTCAGAGACGGGTTATGCTCCCCAACGCCGCTTTGTCACAAATACTTTTTTGTTAGAACAGGAAGAATTTGTAAGAAAGATATTGTATTTGAAAGTTTCCTTTACGATTCAAACAGAAAGCATTTTACAATATTGTACAAAAATAAGACAAACAAGAGCCAGTCGGAAACGACTGCAAGCTCGACTATTCGAAAAGTTAGAATTATTAAGCACATTGTAACTGGGCTTCATTTAAACTGGGGAGTGATTCAGGAGTTTATGACGCCTCCAACAAACACACATGAACAAAAGTTTCTTAATCCAAGTTAGGAAATCAATAAATTACACTTAATTTATTCTTGTAGATTTTTTGGGGTTTACACAACCAAGCCCATACACCCCTGATCCCACACCCATCAACCCACTCTCTTTGCCCACCTATAGTGGTGTGGCTTGGTGTAGTACAGTATGGTATGCTGGTTGCTGGTGTTGTCATTGTTGGTGTTGTTGTTGGTGGTGGTAGTGATGTTGCTGGTGGTGGTGGTGGTGTTGTTGGTGTTGTTGATGTTGTTGGTGGTGGTGGTGTTGATGTTGTTGGTGGTGGTGGTGTTGATGTTGTTGGTGGTGGTGGTGTTGATGTTGGTGGTGGTGGTGGTGTTGATGTTGTTGTTGGTGGTGGTGGTGTTGATGTTGTTGGTGGTGGTGGTGGTGGTGTTGATGTTGTTGGTGGTGGTGTTGGTGTTGTTGGTGTTGGTGTTGTTGGTGGTGGTGTTGGTGTTGGTGTTGTTGGTGGTGGTGTTGGTGTTGGTGTTGTTGGTGGTGGTGTTGGTGTTGGTGTTGTTGCTGGTATTGGTGTTGTTGTTGTTGCTGGTGTTGGTGTTGTTGCTGGTAGTGGTGGTGATGTTGCTGGTGGTGGTGGTGGTGGTTGCTGGTGTTGGTGTTGATGTTGTTGTTGGTGGTGGTGGTGTTGATGTTGTTGGTGGTGGTGGTGGTGTTGATGTTGTTGTTGGTGGTGGTGGTGTTGATGTTGTTGGTGGTGGTGGTGGTGTTGATGTTGTTGGTGGTGGTGGTGGTGTTGATGTTGTTGTTGGTGGTGGTGGTGTTGATGTTGTTGTTGTTGGTGGTGGTGGTGTTGATGTTGTTGGTGGTGGTGGTGGTGTTGATGTTGTTGGTGGTGGTGGTGGTGTTGATGTTGTTGGTGGTGGTGGTGGTGTTGATGTTGTTGTTGGTGGTGGTGGTGTTGATGTTGTTGTTGGTGGTGGTGGTGTTGATGTTGTTGTTGGTGGTGGTGGTGTTGATGTTGTTGGTGGTGGTGGTGGTGTTGATGTTGTTGGTGGTGGTGCTGGTGTTGGTGTTGGTGCTGGTGCTGGTGCTGGTGTTGTTGCTGGTGCTGGTGCTGGTGTTGTTGCTGGTGCTGTTGCTGGTGATGTTGCTGGTGCTGTTGCTGCTGGTGTTGTTGCTGGTGCTGTTGCTGTTGGTGTTGGTGTTGGTGTTGGTGTTGGTGTGGTAATGGTATGTTATGGTAATGGTATGGTATGTTATGGTATGTTAATGGTATGGTAATGGTATGGTAATGGTATGGTAATGGTATGGTAATGGTATGGTAATGGTATGGTAATGGTATGGTAATGGTATGGTATGGTAATGGTATGGTATGGTAATGGTATGGTATGGTAATGGTATGGTATGGTAATGGTATGGTATGGTAATGGGTATGGTATGGTAATGGGTATGGTATGGTAATGGGTATGGTATGGTAATGGGTATGGTATGGTAATGGGTATGGTATGGTAATGGGTATGGTATGGTAATGGGTATGGTATGGTAATGGGTATGGTATGGTAATGGGTATGGTAATGGGTATGGTAATGGGTATGGTAATGGGTATGTTAATGGGTATGGTTATGGGTATGGTAATGGGTATGGTAATGGGTATGGTAATGGGTATGGTAATGGGTATGGTAATGGGTATGTTAATGGGTATGTTAATGGGTATGGTAATGGGTATGGTAATGGGTATGGTAATGGGTATGGTAATGGGTAATGGGTAATGGGTAATGGGTAATAGGTATGGGTATGGGTATGGGTATGGTATGGTATGGTATGGTATGGTATGGTATGGTATGGTATGGTATGGTATGGTATGGTATGGTATGGTATGGTATGGTATGGTATAGTATAGTATAGTATAGTCTATGCCCCCACCCACCCCACAATTACTCAACACTTTCAACCAAAGTATGTTAAGTACATCTGTTTTAAACATTTTCTATAGCATTACATATGAAAAACACTAACATTGAACCTTTAAGAATTATTTATAAGTCTTAATTCTAATTTCAAGTGAAAAGGGCAAAAATCAAATATAAAAAAGCAAGGATGAGTTATGTGTCTTTGAAAATAAACCTGATGTAAGATAAAATAAAGGTATACAAAGTTTTAAACCTTAATTTTTAAGTCTAAAAAGGGCAGTAATTTGAAAAAATTCAAAGAGTTATGGTTCTTGGTATACATAGTCAGGGTCATGATGATGAATAAGTTTCAAAGCTGTAGTACAAGAAGTATGAAAGTAACTAGCTTGCACGCAAACTTTAACCTGAAATTATAAGTCAAAAAAGGGGCATAATTTGATTAAAAATGAAAGAGTTATGGTTCTTGGCATACATAGTCAGGGTCATGATGGTAAACAAGTGTCTTAAGTTTCAAAGCTATAGTACAAGAACTATTTAAGTAACTACCTTGCACGCAAACTTTAACCTGAAATTCTAAGTCGAAAAAGGGCCATTATTTGATTAAAAATGAAAGAAAGAGTTATGGTTCTTGGCACACATAGTCAGAGTCATGATGGTTAACAAGTGTCTTAAGTTTCAAAGCTATAGTACAAGAAGTATTTAAGTAACTACCTTGCACGCAAACTTTAACCTGAAATTCTCAGTCGAAAAAGGGCCATAATTTGTACAAGAAGAAAATTAGAGTTATGGTTCTTGGCAGACAAACTTGAATTATGATGATGAAGAAGTGTTGAAAGTTTCAAAGCTGTAGTATGAGTAGTATGGAAGTTATGGGTTTGTACAGTAGCTTGCACGCAAACTTTAACCTGAAATTCTAAGTCGAAAAAGGGCCATAATTTGATCAAAATGAAAGTTAGAGTTATGGTTCTTGGCATACATACTTGGGATATGATGATTAACAAGTGTTGAAAGTTTCAAAGCTGTAGTATAAGTAGTATTGAAGTTATGGGTTTGTACAGTAGCTTGCACGCAAACTTTAACCTGAAATTCTAAGTCGAAAAAGGGCCATAATTTGATCAAAATGAAAGTTAGAGTTATGGTTCTTGGCATACACACACGGGACATGATGATGAACAAGTGTGCCAAGTTTTAAAGCTGTAGTACAGGTAGTATTGAAGTTATGAGTTTGTACAGTAGCTTGCACGCAAACTTTAACCTGAAATTTTAAGTCAAAAAAGGGCCATAATTTGATCAAAATGAAAGTTAGAGTTATGGTTCTTGGCAAACACACTCAGGACATGATGATGAACAAGTGTGCCAAGTTTTAAAGCTGTAGTACAGGTAGTATTGAAGTTATGAGTTTGTACAGTAGCTTGCACGCAAACTTTAACCTGAAATTTTAAGTCAAAAAAGGGCCATAATTTGATCAAAATGAAAGTTAGAGTTATGGTTCTTGGCAAACACACTCAGGACATGACTATGAACAAGTGTGCCAAGTTTAAAAGCTGTAGCTATAGTAGTTTTTAAGATATAGGTAGGTTGCACATAAACTTTAACCAAAGCGGGACGGCGACGGCGACGCCGACGCCGACGCCCAAGTGTGTACAATAGCTCGACATATTCTTCGAATAGTCGAGCTAAAAATGAGCAATTTCAAAGGGCACTAACTCAAAAATGAATAAAGCAAGAGTTATGGTTCTTGTGCATTGCACTGCTCCGCATTGAGATCATTCTACTTATGAAGTTTCAAGTTCAGAAACTTTTATACTTTGTGAGATATGCACCAGATAAAACTAAGTAAGAGAAATTTCAAAGGGAAATAAATAAAAAATCAATAAAGCAAGATTTATGGTTCTTGTGCACTGCACTGCGCCTCATTGAGATCTATCTACTTATGAAGTTTCAACTTCCTAACTCTTATACTTTGTGAGATAAGCCCCGGACAAAAAGTAAGTATGGTAAATTTCAAAGGGCATTAACTCTATAATGAATAAAGCAAGAGTTATGGTTCTTGTGTGCTGCACTGCTCCTCAACAAATTCATTCTACTTATGAAGTTTCAAGTTCATAACTCTTATACTTTGTGTGATATGCCCTGGACAAAAAATAAGAGAAATTTCAAAGGGCAATAAATCAAAAATCAATAAAAGCAAGAGTTATGGTTCTTATGCACTGCACTGCTCATCATTGAGATCTATCTACTTATGAAGTTTCAACTTCATAACTCTTATACTTTGTGAGATATGCCCCGGACAAAAAGTAAGTATGAAAAATTTCAAAGGGCAATAACTCAAAAATGAATAAAGCAAGAGTTATGGTTCTTGTGCACTGCACTGCTCCTCCCTGAGATCTATCTAGTTATGAAGGTTCAACTTCATAACTCTTATACTTTGTGAGATATGCCCCAGACAAAAAGTAAGTACGAGAAATGTGAAAGGGCAATAACTCAAAAATGAATAAAGCAAGAGTTATGGTTCTTGTGCACTGCACTGCTCCTTATTGAGATCTATCTACTTATGAAGTTTCAACTTCATAACTCTTATACTTTGTGAGATATGCCCCGGACAAAAAGTAAGTATGAGAAATTTCAAAGGGCAATAACTCAAAAATGAATAAAGCAAGAGTTATGGTTCTTGTGCACTGCACTGCTCCTCATTGAGATCTATCTACTTATGAAGTTTCAACTTCATAACTCTTAGACTTTGTGAGATATGCCCCGGACAAAAAGTAAGTATGAGAAATTTCAAAGGGCAATAACTCAACAAGAGCCAGTCGGAAACGACTGCAAGCTCGACTATTCGAAAAGTCAAAATTATTAAGCACATTGTAACTGGGCTTCATTTAAACTGGGGAGTGATTCAGGAGTTTATGACACCTCCAACAAACACACATGAACAAAAGTTTCTTAATCCAAGTTAGGAAATAAATAAATTACACTTAATTTATTATTGTAGATTTTTTTAGGGTTAACACAACCCAGCCCATAAACCCCTGATCCGACACCCATCAACCTACTATCCCTGCCCACCTAAAGTGGTGTGGCGTGGTGAAGTACAGTATGGTATGCTGGTTGCTGGTGTTGTCATTGTTGGTGTTGTTACTGGCGGTGGTAGTGTTGTTACTGGTGGTGGGGGTGTTGGTGTTGTTGTTGTTGTTGGTGGTGGTGGTGTTGATGTTGGTGGTGGTGTTAATGTTGTTGGTGGTGGTATTGGTGTTGCTGGTGTTGTAATAGTATAGTAATAGTAATAGCATAGTAATAGTATAGTAATAGTAATAGTATAGTTATAGTAATAGTAATAGAATAGTAATAGTATAGTATAGTAATAGTATAGTATAGTAATAGTATAGTATAGTAATAGTATAGTATAGTAATAGTATAGTAATAGAATAGTAATAGTAATAGTAATAGTCTCGGTCTCGACTAGGTCTGGGTCTCGGTCTGGGTCTCGGTCTGAGTCTCGGTCTGGGTCTTGGTCTCGGTCTGAGTCTCGGTCAGGGTCTCGGTTGAGGTATCGGTCTCGGTTTGGGTCTCGGACTCGGTTTGGGTCTCGGTCTCAATCTCGGTTTGGGTCTCGGTCTCGGTTTGGGTCTCGGTCTCGGTTTGTGTCTCGGTCTCGGTTTGTGTCTCGATCTCGGTTTGTGTCTCGGTCTCGGTTTGGGTCTCGATTTGGGTCTCGGTCTCGGTTTGGGTCTCGGTCTCGATTTGGGTCTCGGTCTCGATTTGGGTCTCGGTCACGGTTTGGGTCTCGGTCTCGGTTTGGGTCTCGGTCTGGGTTTGGGTCTCGGTCTCGGTTTGGGTCTCGATTTGGGTCTCGGTCTCGGTTTGGGTCTCGGTCTCGATTTGGGTCTCGGTCTCGATTTGGGTCTCGGTCTCGATTTGGGTCTCGGTCACGGTTTGGGTCTCGGTCTCGGTTTGGGTCTCGGTCTGGGTTTGGGTCTCGGTCTCGGTTTGGGTCTCGGTTTGGGTCTCAGTCTCGGTCTCGGTTTTGGTCTCGGTTTTGGTCTCGGTCTCGGTTTTGGTCTCGGTTTTGGTCTCGGTCTCGGTTTGGGTCTCGGTTTGAGTCTCGGTCTCGGTTTGGGTCTCGGTCTCGGTTTGGGTCTCGGTCTCGGTTTGGGTCTCGGTCTCAGTCTCGGTTTTGGTCTCGGTTTTGGTCTCGGTTTGTGTCTCGGTCTCGGTTTGTGTCTCGGTCTCGGTTTGAGTCTCGGTCTCGGTTTGGGTCTCGGTCTGGTCTGGTCGTATAGTATAGTATAGTATAGTATAGTATAGTATAGTATAGTATAGTATAGTATAGTATAGTATATGCCCCCACCCACCCCACAATTTCTCAACACTTTCAACCAAAGTATGTAAAGTACATGTGTTTTAAACATTTTCTAAAGCATTACATATGAAAAACACTAACATTGAACCTTTAACAATTATTTATAAGTCTTAATTCTAATTTCAAGTGAAAAGGGGCAAAAACCAAAAATTCCAAGTCGAAAAAGGGCAATAATTTGAACAAAATTGAAGTTAGAGTTATGGTTCTTGGCATACAAACTTCAAATATGATGATGAACAAGTGTTGAAAGTTTTAAAGCTGTAGTATAAGTAGTATGGAAGTTATGGGTTTGTACAGTAGCTTGCATGCAAACTTTAACCTGAAATTCTAAGTCAAAAAGGGGCATAATTTGAACAAAATAGAAGTTAGAGTTATGGTTCTTAGCATACACACTTGGGATATGATGATGATCAAGTGTTGAAAGTTTCAAAGCTGTAGTGTAAGTAGTATTGAAGTTATAAGTTTGTATAGTAGCTTGCACGCAAACTTTAACCTGTAATTCTAAGTCGAAAAAAGGGCCATAATTTGAACAAAAGTAAAGTCAGAGTTATGGTTCTTGGTATACACACTCGGGACATGATGATGAACAAGTGTGCCAAGTTTTAAAGCTGTACTATTAGTAGTATTGAAGTTATGAGTTTGTACAGTAGCTTGCACGCAAACTTTAACCTGAAATTATAAGTCAAAAAAGGGCCATAATTTGATCAAAATGAAAGTTAGAGTTATGGTTCTTGGCATACACACTCCAGACATGATGACGAAGAAGTGTGCCAAGTTTAAAAGATGTAGCTATAGTAGTTTTTAAGATATAGGTAGGTTGCACGTAAACTTTAACCAAAGCGGGACGCCGACGCCGACGCCGACGGCGACGCCGACGCCGACGCCGACGCCCAAGTGAGTACAATAGCTCGACATATTCTTCGAATAGTCGAGCTAAAAATGAATAAAGCAAGAGTTATAGTTCTTGTGCACTGCACTGCTCCTCAACGAGATCTAACTACCTATGAAGTTTAGTCTTGATACCTCTCATAGTTTTTGTGTAATTGTCCGGACAATATTATGACGGACGGACGGACGAACGGACGGACGAACGGACGAACGGGACGGACGGACGGACAAAGCGACAACTATATGCTCCCCCGAATTTCGGGGGGAGCATAAAAACTCTGAATATTTTTATTGCTTTTAAGAATTCACAAGTATCACTTCTGCCAATTAATACATTTTCTGCGAATTGATACACATTTTGTCGATCAATTAGTTACTATGAATGCATGAAACCTCGTGGACAAGAAATTTCAGCGTGGTTTCGATTTAAAAATAACAATGTCTATGAACAATTATATTTTTCGTACGGGTTATAATTTATGATTGAACTTTCCACGAATTTAAGTACTCCGCGAATATTACTCAATTCACGGGACCCGACAGTCATTCAACAAATGGTAACTTTAGATTCGCTCACAAATGAAAATCACTGTAACAGTTTAGAAAAACGTACAATGCCAAGTTTATAAGATCGATCATCAATTAAACAGTGGGCCTCTTAAACAGTGTTAAATATAAATATATAGCAGAATACAATTTTAGCATCCGATTGGTTGAAATGGCGGGTAATTCAAATTTCAACCAATCAGATGCTTTGTTTTTTAACTGGTCTCCAGTTTTAGTTTTATGATCTTAGACCCTGCATAGAGCGATATAATCTCAGACTGTTCCGCTACAAGGTTATGTGTCTCCTTTGAAAAAATTGCAATCACTTTAGCACAAGGCAAATCACGCACACGTTCAAATAATAGCAATTGCATTGGGTCCAAGGATCAAACCCTAGAGGTTTATTGTCAATTCGATTGTTTTAACCTTTCTGAGGACGTGACTATACAAATATTCTTACCTTTTATTGTTTATAAATCATGTTTGCAAAGCCAGTCATATTAGAAGAAATTTCGCTACTTTTGGTCTTGGTCAGCCACGTGTTTCTTCACCAATATTGTACATTTGCAAATAAGGACCACACACTATTTTGACGCCATGAAGAATATGAAAACTGAAAATATAAAATCAAAATAATATGAACGAAATATCAAAAGAGAACTGTGATAAGCAATGACAAATATTTTTCATATTGCTACTTCATAATCGTACCGCAAAGAAATTGCAAGGCACAGCATGTACTAGTATACATACTAAAAGTCAATGTCAACACAGATATAGCAAAACCATTTTTTTTTTAAAACTTACCTAAGTATGTTTTACATAATATTTCTGCTAAACAAATCAAATAATAAATAACATTTCTTGTTGAATGCTTACCAAATGTCATAAAATATATTGAAACTTTAACAGGTCTAGGAAACGGCTGTTTTTACGGACTGTCTGTAAATTTATAGACTAACTGTTTATTTATAGATAAATATGTCTGTAAATTTATGGACAAGTGAGGTTACCAAAGTTGTCAAAAAAGTAAATCTTGGTTCTACACCACATTGGGATAAAAATGAATGAAAATCTACATATAAATTAGTATTAAATATTGTAAATCAACATAATTTTTTTAAAAAGATCATTATTATGTTCAGATCATTGTGTGAAATGTTGTAAAATCATCGATGACCATGTTGGAGAAGAAATAGCAGTGTAAACAAACTTCTGTTCTTTTTGTTTGTGCCCTATGTCATGCTCTTTGCTATCAGAATTAACAAAAATGCTTTAGGTTTGTGTATTTCTAAAATGTGTTAACTTTTTTATCAACCCTTATCCATAAATTTACGGACACATTTATCTATAAATAAACGGACAGTCTGTAAATTTACAGACAGTCCGTAAAAACAGCAGTTTCCTAGACCTGTTTAATCACCGTCCAGTTACGCCTCGCAAAGCCCACATTGTACACTTTGCACGGAAAACCCGTGCGCTATTTACAAAGCGCGCGAAATCACCTGTCCTACTTCCGCCGAAGGGAAAATATAAAACAGTTTACTTTTAATTCTTAAGCTCAAATTCGGAAAACTATATTTTGAAAATTTCGAGGTTTTTCACCTTGATAAGGCAATGGCTGAAATTTCGTTCTAAAACTACTCTTAGACCTTTATAAAAACGCCTTATCGGTAAAAAGTTGTATTTTTGTGCTGATGATATTTTAATTTGTGTTTAAATCAGAAAACGTCGCATGAAATTCAAATAAAAGTTTACAAATGTCAAAATAGTCATAATGTTTATTTCCCAGTCAAGAAGAGTATGCATTTGATATTAAGTTTGTGAAAAATGGCGGCATACATGTAGGCAGGAGTAGCGTTTTTTTATGAGCGTTAGTTTATAATTAATATGAACTGTTTTAACGTGTTCTAAATGCATAATTTATGAAACGGTTATGCTCAGGGGCGGATCCAGGATTTCAGCAAGGGCATTGCTTATTCTGAGTTCTGGGTTAAACATGCTGCAGAAAAAATCACACCCGTTGTTACATTTGATCTGGGGAATCGTAGAAAGGTCTGGTGCTCAAACCATGGCCAACCTTTCATATCCGGTCGAATTCAAACCAGCAAAACCCGTAGTGCAGTGCTGACCATACCCCTCTTTTCCTGCGTGTTAAATTCGAATCCGCGAAATCAAGAGAACTCGTGTTGTGTCTTACCCCTTGTTTACAATTCATTTTACTAAGTTTTTTAATTCGAACCCCGAAGCAGAAGCCCAGTGCATTATCCCATAACTTCGGTTCTTTCTTTTTGAAAATTAGTCTGAAATCCAGTCCCCTACCGTTTGCCAATGTTCAAAGTTCACATCGAGACCGCGAATTCAGTGAAGCTCTCTATTCGCTCCCTGTAAAATTTGAACTCGAACCTTGAAATATACGACACACAAAATTCTGTCAAATTTTGACAAAACTGCATTATATACATGAACACATGTACAACTACTAAAAAAATAAGAAAACATCATTATAAATAATAAAACTTACAAGATGTGGCTGTGTGGCCTTTTTCATCAGACAACCTTTCTCGTAGACACATCGGTTTCGAGTGGCCGATTTCTTATTACATGATTTATATCTCAGGGTATTTTCACGAAAATCTCGTGCAAAATACACCAATCGTCCTCTTGTAAAAACATACAGGGCTGTATTTCAACTAAGATAAGTTGGGGTACATTAAGGGGTTAAAAGAGTTCGGGTAATTGTGGTACATGGAGGGACTGAAAGAGTTCGTTCTAACCACATATTTCTCCGTGTAGTGTTCTTAGGAAATCTGTAGAAAGATACTCCAGCTTCGTACCTTTGACTGCTTCCCGTAACACAACAAGAAACGACCATTTTGTATTTTTGTTTATATGCAATTCACAGGTTACTTTCTTTAACAATGGTTGTCTATTGACTTTTTTGCCAACCACAGCGGAAAACCCATATCACGTGACTACGGTATGACGTCACGGAAATATCTCCTATTAAGTTTATTTTTAACTTCGATTACAAACCAGCTACAAAAAACTAACACTAAGATAAACATGTTTACATGTAACATTACATGTCGACAAAGGAATTGCCAGTCATTACCGAATTCAACGGCCAGGGCCCAAGAATATAAACTAAGATTGGAGACAAGTCTCAAATCTCAAGCATCTGATAAGCTGAAATCAGTCGTTGAGACTCGTCTCCTGATTTTGCTAAGGGGTATTGTGTCAAAGACAGCTTAAAAACAACAAGGGAAAAGTATGCCAAAAAGCATCTTCTTTTGCGATAATTCTGCGTGTAAAGAGACTACACGTGTGCATTTTTTGTTTGTTTCTTTTTTGTGTTCTAAGGAGGCAATGCATGTTGGCACGTAATTTCGTTGGAGCATGATGTTAATACAATATTTACATTCCTATTGATTTCTTCGTTTAAAAAAATCGGTTCATTTTGCGTGAACCGCCATCGTCGGATACCCACGGTTGATTCTATTACGTTACTCTCCATTCATGGAGAGTAACGTAATAGAATCAACCGTGGGTATCCGACGATGATGAACCGCATGACTCGTAATGACGTCAGTAACGTCATGGCTGTTACTATTGAAAACTCCCACGTATTACCCCCCCCCCCCCCCCTTTTCACTAAATACTCATTTTTGAAAGCGTTCGACTTAAGTTTATTTAAAGAAAAAACGCTGGATTTGCCAGCTCTCGCGTGCACGTCCAATCTGCATGAACCGCACCAAAATAAGAATCATTCCTTAATTAACCCCCATCCCACAGACACATACATGTACCATACACATGATTATTTTGTCGCCTTTTGTAGCAGTCAGGCTCGTAGGGATCTTATTGTCCGGCGTCGTCGTCGGTGGCGTCGGCGTCCGGTAGTTCCCCAACTTTAATATGGAACTTTATGTTGCCTATAACTTTAAAAGTTATTGTCCTACTTACTTAATACTTGGAATATGACATCTGCATGAGCAAAGTTATCTGTGACAACAAGAATGATAACTCCCTTTTCACCATTATAAGAGTTATGCCCTTTTTAAATGACTTTAAAATGGAACTTAATGTTGCCTTGATCTTTGAAGTTACTTGTCACTTATACTTCGGATATATTATCGGCATGAATAAAACCATCTGTGACATCAAGAATGATACCTCCTGTTTCACACTTTTAAGAGTTATGCACCTTTTTTAATGACTTTAAAATGGAACACCATGTTGCCTATAACTTTAAAAGAACTTGTCCTATTAACTAAATGCTTGGAAAATATTTTCTGCATGAGCAGCCATTTGTTAAAACAATAACAATAATTATTACTCCTGTTTCAATAGTTTTTCGAGTTATGCCCCTTTGAAATGCAACTTTAACATAAAAATTAATGTTGTCTATAACTTTGAAAGTACTTGTCCTATGCACTTAATACTTGGAACTTATCTTCTGTATGAAAAACACTATCGGTGACAACAAGAATGATTACTCTTGTTTCATTATTTCTTTAGTTATGTCCCTTTTATATGCAATTTTAGGATAAACATGTTCCGTGGAAAACACCAAATTCTAGTTTATCAAACCAAGCAGTCATTTGTATCTATACAAAAATGGCAGTTTGTCGGTAATAATTTGCATTTTGTACTATTATTTAAACTGATTTTCTTCTATTATTTAAAACTGAAATCCGTTTTCGTCTATATGGAAACTTTCTGTGCTTTCAAATAATACTTCACATCTTCCCTAACACACAAATTTAAAGGTTTGATTATGTCTGTTATCAGATCAACACCAGGGGCGGACGAAGGATCTGTCGTTAGAGGTGGTGCACTATTCGGGCACACCTTACACTGTACGCTCTCCCCACCCCAACCCGCTTAAACGCACAGGTTTTGAAAATGAATAGATGAACTTTTGATGTCGTTCCCGCGTCATGCTCAAACAGCGACCAATCATAGAAAGGTAAACTAAAACAATTATAAAACTTTATCGGGTTCCGAGCTTTAGGGAATTACACGTACTAGTAAATGATATAAGCACGTCGTAGTTCTCTGTCCATCAAGTCTAACTTTGGCCCCGGGAACATCTTAGACAAGGTTGGGTTTTCATCAACGAAAAGAGAAAAAATATATTTTCTTTTTTATGTTTGTAAAGTACAGTTTGTTGTCCGTTATGATACATAAATTTATTATCAAAAGCAAACGAACTTACGAAAAACTATACATTTGACACTTTAATAATTTCACTGTCAAAACTGCTCATGGAAAAGTTTACATAATATTAAACCAATTTCTAATAAATATCTTACTTTACTACAATCTCACTAAAGTCAGATCTAACAAAATAGCGTTGCGGTTTTAATCAGATTGGCTTTACTAAATTACGTCACTCTCTTGTTATCTATTATGATATCGGTAAAGGTGCAAGGGAAATAACTGAGATAAATATGCTGATCGTAGCTGGCGGAGTAACTTTTCTTTGCGAAACTAAATGAGGCTTTCCTTCTCTTTCGATATTTGCATGACTTCCACAGATAATAGCGATAAGTTACAAGTTATTCTCAAGGACTTAATTATTATTATCAAACTGTTGAATTTTATTTATGTTACTGTAGCTTTGTATAATGTTTGAAACAGTTTTTATTTCACCGGGAAAATTCTATAATTCACTAGAACATGTAGAAAGCATAAAACAAATCGATTTGCTAAGCTCTGTTTGCACGACAGTGACTGGGCTTTATCATGTTTATGAGTTTAGGAAGGTTTCTAGAAAAACTTGTAAAAGAAAGCAGAAGCTTGATCTGTTTCTTTATTCCTTATATCGTTTTTTGTTGATTTTCGTTTTGATTGACAATGCCAAACCTGCATTATGTTTTATATGAGTGTTTGCTTTTGGAAGCAACATTGTCGAGTTGATGGGTGGGCTGAAATAAATTTACCGAGACAACTGGACTTTAATTAGTTTGTTTGTTCATAGGAGAAAAGTGCGATGTGGGTGACCCTAGACCCTTGATTAATCCCCCTGTGGCAAATAATTTTGTCAATAACCGTTCCAAGGCGGTAACCCCAAGGTTCTCTTTTTCGTTAATTGTTTGTGGTGTCTTATTTGAAACTGACCATTTTATAAACACATGCCGTCTTTTCCTCTCTGCATTATGGCATTCTGGTAATGTCTGAATTATTCCTGTTGCACATGTACTTGTTTCCAATGCACTGACAGCTGAAAATATTTCTACGTGAAAATGTGCCGGCAAGGAAGACCCATATACAAAAGCACTGAATACTTGTAACTAAGAAATGCAATAAAATGATAAATGAACTCGGATAGACTGATTGTAACTGGGCATTGTGACATCCATCAAAAATTTGATAAACGTCACATATATTTGTCTTCAGACATTAATATCAACGAAAAACTAGTAGAGCTAATGATCACTATAGTGATATACAAAACCAATCTCCTAGGAAAAAATACCAACAAACAAACAATTTTCTAATTGACTCAGTTACAAGGGTTTTATTATTGTTACTATCTGAAAGTTCTAGAACATCATGGCAGTCGTGATGCAAAATGTAGTAAATGCGTGTTGATTAATCTTAAGATCTTTCTTTCAGAATATGTATAAATGCGTGTTAATTAATCTTAAGATCTTTCTTTCAGAATCTGAACAATGGTTGAGAAATATTGTATTGACATCCAATGGAAAATTAAGTATAATGTAACGGATATGTTGTTGGTATTGGTAATGATATTACGCCTTTAATCGATCAACTTAATACTTTAACAGTTATAAAAATTTTGTTGATAATTCGGCTTTTTCCTAGAGTCATTAAATTCGAAAGCATATAGTCACTTTTAAACAGAGTTCTATTTAACATTGTTTAACAGGCAATAATGCTTTTCGCGTGAAATTGTCTGTGTTATATCACAAGCGATCTAATATCAAATTTTAAACGATCTTTTTGTGCTTTGAAATGACAAAAATACGTGTTTCTTATATTCGAAACGGATGGAATCATCTCAATCATGCGTTCGTTCCCGCGTTAACTGGTATTTAACGTTGTATAGTCAGTTCGGTCCATTAGAATATGGCGGTCGTCAGGATGACAGAAAACAAAGACACGGCCCTATAAATAAGCGCCTTTGTACAACTTAACTAATGCTCTAATCGATAACTAGTTTTGATCCTTAATTAGATGTCAAGAGATAAATAAAATCTGTGTACTTCAAAAAGTCCGTTAAATAGTTATCAAGAGATGGATTGGAAGTTTTAAATAGCTAAGCGGAATTAAGGCGTATCTGATCCTGATTCAAATTGTATCAGTATCAGTTTTATTCCAGTGTAAACGTGATACTAGGTCTATAGCCATAATACATTAAACAGAAACGACATGAAAAAAACAACACACATCCATACATGTGGTTTACAGAAGAGTCTATTATAATCTTCATCTTGGATATTGTCCAATCACCCCCAAGGATATACTTCCTGCTTTTTATATTTTGCTTTTGGCGTCGGCTGTGATATGCAGGATTTATATTCTAAGATCCCCTGTAAAAATTCTATTATGTTTAGTTCCGCCCATTGTTTTCTCGTTTAGGGCAAACCCATTCTTTTACGCGGGACCTTACGCCGCTGAACATGGAATGTATTAATCTGAAAATACCTCATTGAAGGTTCCATGTTCACCGCCATATGCATACCATCGTTTGGGATGGATCGAAATTGTACCAATTATTGGTGTAATTACTGAGTTGCTCTCAACCCGGGGCTAGGCGGCGTGGGCAGTAATATGTATTCTCATTACTGCCCATGAACATGCTCAATCAAACCGAGCCTGCAGTATTTTAATATTGTCGTGTTCGGTGACTTTCAAAGTTCCCTTTTCATCTATTTCAAAATATTTTAATTCAGAGGAATGTATAATCATAACAATGATGAGGTATACATTATGACTTCTATGCATTATTGGCATTGTACATTGTATATGCATATTTCTACAAAAATAAGTATACATTTCGACAATATACGCTTTTGGAAGGTTCTTAATATATAAGTCCAATGACAAACATATGGTTACAAGTATTTTGTTTTAAGTTCTCTGTAATTAGAGCAAATAAGTAAGAAATAGTATATTTATTTTCAATTTGTCTCATATCGCATGTGCTGCTAGCTCGAATGATGCGGATCAAACTCTCTCCCGTTTATCCAGTTTATGGAAGTTTTGGGCGTACCTTGTCACCGTTGGGTTTGCAATTTTGAGACGGTCCATTCAATTTTAAGCTTTTTTCACAAGTTTTTTTTATGAAGTTTTCATTTTTACACTCCGCCGTAAAACAAAAGATTGTGCTGTATGGATTTGCATTTACAAAGTTGTCAGCTGTTCGTCCATTTGAGCCTTTTGTTGCTGCAATTCTCTTGATTTCTTTCAATCCCTTAACACGTTGTTAGAGTTCATCACTTGTTGATTTAAGATTCCGCTTAGTGGCGTCGCTGTCCTTTGAGAAAATTCGCAAAACCTCTCAGCGTCGGACAGACGTACATCCATGCTCTGTAGCTTAGGGCCCCAAGATCATAAAAATGAGTTTGGAGACCAGACTCAAAACTCAAGCATCTGATTGGCAGAAATGGCGACCAATCGCCATTTCAGCCAATCAGATGCTTGAGATTTGAGTCTGGTCTCCAGCTTTAGTTTTATGATCTTGGGCCAAGGTCACACAGGTTGCACAGCTTTACATTGATTCTATTAACATTATTATCAATTGTGGCAACATGAAGCTTTTATATCCCAACTTTCATGTCCTCGATGAGTTCACTAGCCCCTAGTGGGGGTGACGCGGATTGCTGAGACGGCTAAGTATAACAGGTTGGTGGTGGCCTTGGCAAAAATGATGGCATGTCGAAAGGTGGCTGTGAGAAAGCTTTGTGAACAAACAACGAGGACATACTTACATACGGACAGACAGCTTAAAGTAAAGTGCGTCCTATGGTAGGCTACGTAAGAAACATAAAAAACAAAATCAATGATAAATTTTACAGTTCAATCGAATAGCTTTCGAATACATTTTTTGTGTGTTTAAAACAAGTTTGTCACATGTTTAATTAACTTTCTACCTGTTCCACGTTTTTTTAATCCATAGTCTGACATGTCCTTATAGTAGTTTGTGATTAAATGTGCATCTGTTTGAATAAATATTTTTAACCAATTTTGTACCCATTTACTATGGCATCAAAATAGTAATATTTGTTCTACTTAAAGTCTTGTCGGTGGAAGCAACGGTCGTTGCAATGGGAATGTTGTAGATATCCATTTTCATTTCATGAACCGTCGGATGAAGTCTTTTAAAGAAAACAGACGCAGTCTTTAGCATATAGAGGCGGCACTCTTTAAACCAGAACACATAAAGAAATGGGTCGACAAAACAGTTTGAAAACATGACTATTTCCAATGCAAGTCTAAGTGGTGCAGGGTGAAGAATCTTGAACTGAATTAGAGCGATAATTACTCCATATCCAAAAAATGTCGGAATTATAAATAACAAATAAGTAAACACCAACGAAGTTGAGCGATATGTTTTCATTGCGTCAATGAAACTTATCTTATACCCAGGAGTGACTTTCGATTTAATGCATTTAAATATTTTCCAATAACACGTGCATGCTGTTATCAAAACAAAACACGTCAAACACGCATAAAATGAAGAGGTAAATGTATTACAAACACCCGCTACTTCGAACACAGCAGAACTCCTCAGTTTCATGAAACACAAGCCAAATCGGACAAATTGGCTCAAAACAACCTCAAAAATCCACAAGACAATGGATATTTGTCTTATTTTCCCGTCAGAAAAATGTTTCATGTACACCATTGGTTTTAAAAATAGGATAAAACGTTCTATTGCCATTAATCCAACAGTAAAATGACTTAAACCCATTGAGACTGTCACAATATTTTGTAAATGTAGATTTGCAATAGGATGCGAAACAAACTTCCGTAGTGTTGACAAAACTATAAAGACAACGTCAAAAGAAAGCAATCCGGTCGACAGAAACTTCGAGGCGTATGGAATTTTCTTTGTTCTGTGCATTGCGGACATCGCCGCCAAACATGTTACAACGGACACAGTAGAAATGCATACGAATATAATTTTCACTTCCAAACTTTGATTTTCAATAAACACTTGATTTTTCACCACATTAGTAGAATTTAAATCCATATCATTAGCGAGTGTTTGGTCTCTTTCACTGCTTGTTACATTTGTATTGAATATGATAACAATGCAGTCTAGTCTGACATATGTTATTGGAGAAACGATCTCATTAAAGTATACTTCTATGATACAAACTGGCGGTATTGAGATGTTAAGAACGGCTGACTAGAGAGGTTTCATTCTGTTTTATAAACATTCAAGTAAAAGCAATAATTAAGGGATTGCCACACTCCTCCCAACTTTGTTCATCGATAAAAAAAATATCAAAATCTCAATAACGGCAAAATGCTGTTAAAAGAAACATTGCACAAATGTATGTTATTAATGTATCTTTATTTTGCGTTAGAAGAGTAAAGACAAATAGCGAGATTTAAAAATTTCACAAACTTCTATTTACATAAATTCACAAAAACTAAACAATACAAAACATCATTTTTAATGCCCACATAAATAATATGATACTGACAACAATTTGTTGTGTCCTCGTGACGTACATATGTAAACTTTACGAGATATTAGTAAAAGTGTGTTTGACCTTCAATTTTCTGGTCACTTTCTGGTCACGTAATCGGATGACAATCACTCATTTCTCGTGTAGTAGTTGAAATTTTTTTACAAAGTACACAATATTTTCTTTTCAGTATCATTGCGCTCACGTGGGAATTAAAAATTATGTTTTGTATTGCTTAGTTTTTGTGAATTTATGTAAATAGAATTTTAAGGAATTTTTAGGTCTAGCTTTTTTTCTTTACTTTTCTAACGTGTCTTACTGTATGCAAAATAAAGATACATTAGTTACATTCATTTGTGCAAAGTTTCATTGAACGGGATTTTGCCATTATTGATATTTTGATAATTTTCTTTTTATCAATGAACAAAGTTGAGAGGAGTGTGGCAATCCCTTAAGTTATCAATTTTAAAACAGTGCTGACTGTTTGACAAAACATGCAATAAATAACATAATTATTTTTGATGAATGAATGTACCTCACCTAAATAACAAGCAACAGCCGTTGCCGGTTTCAGACTGTATGATCAGAATACACAAATTAGAAATGACACATAGAACTATCATTGGGAACTCTTTTACTACTAAACTTTTGCTAAGCGCCAAGAATATTTATGTACATGTATAGCCTTTGACATATGCAAGTTATTAGTTATTAGTTGTATTATTTTCTTTTTATGCAACGAATCAGTGATTTATAAATATTTATGTCACGTGACTGTTTATTAAAAGATATTTATAGATAGCGCATTGTATTCTCTCGCCTGTAATATTCGTGACACACCTTGAGCTCTGTATATATTGAAATGTTTTAACAATTTTAATGTGTTTTTTTTATTTAGAATCAAGGAATGCTGTTAAAGATGAGTATGTTGATAATTTTAAATAAAATCAGTTTATGCCAAACAACAACAACAACAACTATCGATGTCTACATTCGATATTTGCTATAATTCAGTAAAAACATTCAGCTTTTCGTGTGAAAATATTAATTAACTACACTACAACTTTCTCTTCTGCAGCGAAAACTAAACATTATGAAAATTTAAGTGTCACCTCGTATTCACGAATGTCATTAAAGGTTATGCGTAAGCTGGGAACCTTCCCGATACATCACTGAACTACTGTAAAACTTGTTTTATTCGCGTTAGTTTTATATTCGCTAATATTCGCGAATCGCTTACCTCGCGAATTCATAAATATCACGAATACATAATGATTTGTCATATTATCCGAAAATAAGTTTTTTTTTCAAAACAACGACCTCGCTAATTCATAATTATTGTCAGATTTTTGACAAAAAACGCGAAATTTCGACCTCGCGAAATTTAAGCGTTTAACAGTATAAACGTACAAATGTACATTTCGCAATGATGTGTTCTTAATTTCGTGCTAAGCAAACTTTGATTAGTAAATAGTTGTTAATAGTTTTTGCCTGTTCGATAACAGCTGTATCAGAAATCAGATGTCATAAAATGTCAGCATTGCACCGGAAATATTTGACTTCCGGTGTATGCACAGTATGATAGTGTGTTTTTCAAACCTTTTATTTATTTATTTATTTTATCAAATAAATTTAATGACATCATTGTTTCATAATAAAAAAACACAACAATTTTAAAGTCTTACTTCATTGTGTTGTTATTTGTCCTGTTTTATTTAATAAATGTAGTTTGACAGTTGTATTATAGCTATTGTTTTACACTTTTTAAATTTGTAGAATTGATGCAAATATCTTCAAAAACTATTTTTTGTATGTAGAAAGGTTACCATATTTACAGAACTTGCTAAAATTTTTATTAACAGACCTTTGTCCATTTAATGGCACAGTAAACTTGCAAACTTTCACTGTAATCATGGTAATGGTGTAAATAAATCATTCAGTATCGAGGTACAATCTGAATGTTGTAATTCCTTTATCATCTTTCCTGTGAGTATGTAAAATATCATAATTAGTGTCGTGTTATAGACATTCCAGTTATTTTATGTTGGTGTAAGGATAAGTTTCGAGTAATTGACGATGATATACGCTGATTGTACCATGTTATAGACTCACCTTAAGTTCTGATTTGTCATTAATTGTATATGCTACAATGTATACTGGTTTTGTTTCATCCCTATGTCAAGAGAGATTGCGAAACGAACTATTTTGTCTTGGAATCAATTTTTAAAATGTCTTTTCAATCTTTTTTAAGTGTTTTCTTCATGAATCAAATACAATTTACTTACACCTCAGGGTCAAAATGAGAACAGACTTTAATTAAAAGGAAGGCAATTATAAAATCGGTTACCTTCAGGGCATTTGTTTTTTAACCAGCGAAGCTGGTTTTACTAATCACAATTCTGAAACCGGTATCAAACCAAAACGAGCCACTGGCAACCGGCGATTTACGCATTTCAGAGTAATCAGAGCAAGCAAAGTAGTCCAAGTTTCCTGTTACGTGTTAAAGTTGGCTCGTGCCACGTTAGTATCGCTAAAAGAATACTTGACTGCTTCACTGCGCTGTCCCTAACTCAGAACACAATCGTCAACGGTAAATCAAGTTCTTTGCTTTTTCGTAAATGGATACATGTGTGAGAATCATGGCATTGATTATTCTCATAAGCAAAATCGCTTCGCTGGTTTTCTGTACTTTCAGTACTTTGATTACAAAGATGCTGCTGATTAATAAGGTTTTATGTTTTTCCTACTAAAAGGGATCCTATAAAAACAAAACAAGAAAATTTAAGCAATTTTCTGGTTTCTTGACCTGTAATTGCATAAAACATTTTAGCAAAAGTAAGGATAACTCTCGCCAAACTGTTCCAAAGTCAATTAATGCAAGATTAAAGCCTAAATTGTAGATAAATAAAGAGTTGAGTCAATGTATTTCTAATGCAAAAGTACGGAAAAAATGATGACCAATAAGAACTTTGGATGATGACATTAATTTGGCAGATTTGTAGGATTCAACAATGACAAAAAGCTACGTCGTGGCATTGTACTTCACGTGTTTAAGCAGTATGTGTTTACGCGGTTAAAAGAGCACACTTCAAAAATGTGATTTTTCTAACTGTTTGATTGAATCATTCGAGTTAATACACAATATTGTAATAATATTGAGTTCAATTAATTTCAAATAAGTTGAGTTTCAGATTATTGATAAGTGGGCACTTATCAAACAAACGTAATACAAATATTTTCGTGTTTGCGTTCTCTTATGTAAATATTTAATGACGTAATATTGTAACATCAAGTTAAACGTAAGCGATGATATCAATCTAGAAAATAATACCATTTGATTTTTTTCTTAATAATGATAAAATATGCAAAAATGAGTCATTTTATTGCATTTGCGAATAGCATCATGATGTTTTATTTGCTATTTATTTATTTGCTATTTGTGCAGTGTGGCGGCCGTAAAAAGTCTCCCCGTACATATAATCAGTACTGTTATCAGTAATATTACCCGTTATCGATGTCATGCAGTGATTGTTACGTATATCAGGGCTATCCGATCAACCTTTTTAATGGGGTTGTCCCGGTTAGCTCAATTGGTTGCGTCGCAGGAATTGCAGGGCTAGGTGCTATCATTTATAACAAATATAATTAAATTTGTGCCAGTTTAGAGGATTTCCATGGTTATAAAGATTTGGGAATCATGTTGTCTTGGAATCGATGATCCATTGTCAGATTAATGTTTATTGTTTTTTCTTAATTAATTAACATTTCTTGACACTGAAGGCTCTAAGTCTGTACTAACCTTAATTGAAAGTGAGGTAACTAAAATAATTGATATTAAGTCTTTCAGAAAAAGTGCATGCTGCTGACTAAAAGTTTGGATTTTTTTTATGTTTTTCATCCTTGCGCAACGCAGCGAATATTTAATTAACAATGTCAGTAAAAAGCAACAGCATAGAGTTTTACGAATGATAGTGTCTCTAGCTGGGAGCGAACCCGCACCGTCACGGCGACAGCGCCTAGCCATGCAATTCCTGCGACGTAACCAACTGAGCTAACCGGGACAACGCCAATAAAACGTTGATCGGATAGCCCTGATATACGTAACAATCACTGCATGACATCGGTAACGGGTTAATTTACTGTAAGAGACAGCAAGGAACGACAACTCTGTATGGAGATTGAGAAAAATTGCATGAAATGGCGCCCAAATCGTTTGTTTATGACGTGACGTCTTGACGTCACATACCCAAGTTTGAGTATTTGTTCTAAACGGTCTCATTCCGAATGATATGTGCGTTTGGGTACTAGCGTGAACTAAAACATGAAAATAAAAATGGTATTCCACTGATTATTTCACCGGGAAAATTCTATAATTCACAAGAAAGCATAAAAAAGAAATATATGCATATTATGAATCGCCACACTCACAAAACACAGCCTCCCCACTCAGTGAAAAAGAAGGGAGGAAGAGAGAGACAGAGGGGGTAAAACTAATTGCCACTGTGGGTTTAAAACAGGTTCTAGGGTGCACCAAGCTCACACTTGCCCCAACAGGTTCTCGTATTACAAAACATTTACAAGTTGTCTTGGTGAAATAACTCCTATCCACTCAACGGCTCAACGATGTTGCATGCAAAAGCACACGAACATATAAAACATAAGAAGCTTATAGCATTGCAAAGCCAAAGGGCGGGTACTCAATGATCTTACCGAGACCAGAGCTCCTGGAGTAAAATCAGCAAGAACACGATGACAGGGATAAAAGAAACCAATCAAGCTTCTAGGTTCTTTTAAGAAAAGATTTCCCCATAAACCTTCATAAACTCTTAAAATAAAAAAGTTTGTTTAATAAACTGTTGTGCGTCATATAACATTTGATGCATACTTTGACAATTTGTCCATGGTAAGAACATCTAAATTAAAAGGAAATATACATTTGAGAACAATTAATAATCAGATGATTTGCTACTTCAAACTTAACTTTGAAACCCTGATAAACAAATGATAGTGCCTCTAGCTGGATGCGAACCCACAACATCACGGCGACAGCGCCTAGCCCTACAATGTCTGCGACGCAACCAATTAAGCTAACCGGGACAACCCCCAAAAAGGTTGATCAGATAGCCCTGTTATACGTAACAATCACTGCATGACATCGGTAACGTGTTATTTTTATTGATTACAGTAATGAATAAATGTACGGGGAGACTTTTTACGGCCGCCACACTGCACAAATAGCGATACTGTGAATTTCAAATGATAGTGCCTCTAGGTGGATGCGAACCCGCACCGCCGCGGCGACAGCGCCTAGCCCTGCAATTCCTACGACGCAACCAATTAAGCTAACCGGGACAACCCCCCCCCCCCCAAAAAAAAAAAGGTTGATCGGATACCCCTGATATGCGTAACAATCCCGGCATGACATCGGTAACGGGCTATTGAACTAATGCTGCAAAGCTGTGCTTGTAGTTCTAAATATACGTAATATTTCATACAAGAACGGGTTAAATTGAAGAAATGCCGCTTTAAGTACAAATTTAAATATGTAGAGCAGTTAGCGGTCATAATGATAAGCTCTGATCTCCAGATCATGCAACGTGAAGAAGACTTGATAAGTGCGGCTCGTTAATAAGCGAGTTCATTTGTGCAGACAGACCGCTTAAAGAATCACCATGAGGGCTACACTTTTTTTGCTAGCTTTTCTCATCGGTAGGTAAAAAGGTTTTTTTTTTTACAGCATTTATCAAAACTAATTTAATACCGATATGGCGTTTATATAAAGTTGGTGACAATGTTACCGCTATGGCGTTTATATAAAGTTGGTGACAATGTTTTCGCTATGACGTTTATATAAAGTTGGTGACAATGTAAACGCTGTGGCGTTTAAATAAAGTTGGTGACAATGTTTTTGCTATGACATTTATATAAAGTTGGCGACAATGTCTGCTGTAACCGCTATGTCATCAAATTTTATATTAAGTTGATGATGATCTCAGCTGTTACCGCCACATTATTTATATTAAGCATATGACAAAGTTTGTTATACGAAGTTGATAATGATATCTGCTGTTACCCTTATGACATAAATTAAGTTAACGACGTTCGATATTATCGCTATGACAATTACATGAAACTGACGCGGATGTTGATTCTTATCGCGGATGTGTATTGTTACCGCGGATGTGTATTGTAGCCGTGGATGTGAGTTGTATCCGCGGATCTGTATTGCTACCGCGGATCTGTATTGTTACCGCGGATGTGTATTGTAATCGTTCTTGATAGCCTTCTGGTCATTTTTTTCAAATATCAATTTGCGTTAATAAAATCCACTTGAAATGTATTTCTTTAGGATACGTCGCGAGTGAGTCGTGTTCAGTTACATCAGACTGCATTGCAACCTCCTGTCAAAACGGTTTCACGCTGTCGTGTGTAGACAGAACTTGCAGATGCTCATCTGCCCCAACTGGTAAAATGTATTTCCTATTTATTAATAATTTGTCTGTGTTCTCTTGATATACTTCAAGAACTTACACGTTACATAAATTTAGTCCAGTTTTATGTTGATTTGTTTAACGTTTATTAGGGCTATCCGATCAACCTTTATTTGGGTTGTCCCGTTTAGCTCGATTGGTAGGCGCTGTCGTCGTGACGGTGCGTGTTCGCGCCCAGGTAGAGGTGAAATCATTTTAACGGCAGATAAAGCTTTACGGAGGGACCTACCGTAATCATCCCCCCCCCCAGTCTCGAGTTAGTTACACAAAATTATAACTATAGGTCGACCAAGCTAAATTGGCGATGTTTACACTTATAAATAGAATGTAAACACGGGTTAAGGCAAATTTACGCGTTAATAATACTATTTTGCCTGTAAATACCAAAGCACAGTAGTTTGTACGTCCGGCTGGCATAGCCATAAGTATTTTTCGACACTGGTTCGATTCACACTAACACACGGCTTTTAAGGAAATATTTTAGATTTATATTTTTTTCTTGCAGTCATTTCAAAGTATTGTATGTATTTTGCTTTAGATTATTTTCTAGCGGAGATAATTGTGCAAAAAATATAAAATAATGTATAGAAAAAAAACATGTTTCGAGCCTACAAACTTAGCTATAACAGGGTTGTTACCATTGCATTTCAAAGTATTTTTAACGAGTGAGTCTTAGACCACTCGGCTAAGTATTGCGAGGTATACGCTTTGCTTCAAACAACGATTAAAATATTAATTCATTGTTTACATGTAACGTCACGGTAAACACGCCAATGTAAACATTGCCAGATTACCGTTGTCTAATAATGAAATAGTTCGTGTCCCAAAATTAGGGATAAAAACATACTGTTTCTGAGAGTGTCCCTAAACAAAAGAACGTTGAAAAATACAAATCCTATTTATATCCCGAAATATAGGGAGGCAAAAATAATTAATTTTGTAAAAATAATAGTGCCCCAATATTTATCCTGCCCCAACACTTAGGGCAATTACGGGGTATTCGTTTTACTACATTTAAGATATAGGGCACGTCGCAATAAGAGTCTATGATAATGATGACAATATTATTTTAGGCATTGGGCTGTTCAAGGGAAAAGAGTCTATATGAAGACAATAATATTTTAGACATTGGTCACGTCACGGGAAAAGAGTCTATGATGTTTATGATGATGATGATGATGATGATGATGAAGACAATAACATTTTAGACATTGAACACGTCACGGGAAAAGAGTCTATGATGATGATGATGATGATGATGAAGACAATAACATTTTAGACATTGTACACGTCACGGGAAAAGAGTGTATGATGAGGCTGATAACAATGTTATTTAACACTTTGAACTTGTCACGGGAAAAGAGTCTATGATGATGATGATGACAATGATATTTTAGACATTGGGCACGTCACGGGAAAAGAGTCTTTTCATAATTTTTCCGATACGCAAATTTTTTTGCAGGTGTCTCGTGCACAGATATATCATTTTCATCATCATCATCATCATGATTCTTTGTAAAGGAAACCATCTACTGACGATCTTGTGAAAATTTGCCTTTACCCTACATTGATCGGAGCAAAGCAATTCGAGCCCAGAACTTTTCGACCCCAAGGTAATTCCTGGGATATTTCAACCCCAAAACGTTTAAGACCAAACTGTCTTGGGTTGAAATGTCGGGCATTCACCTTGATTAAATGTATATGATTTTAAAATGCAAGTAAGGATTCTATATTATACCATTCAAAAGATGACCTGCGTATTTCAGGGTTGTAACAAATTTCAAGTGACTGCTATAATAGAATCAAAGCGCTGCAGGCGCTGGAGTAACCACTGCCTGTACCATCAGCGTTTACAAAACAAATGGGTGGTTTATCATCTTTATGTACAATGTTGGCAATATGAATTGGAATGGAATAAGTTGAAATAATAAGACATTGTAGACGTATTTCTGATTTCTGTTTGTTAAATGAAAATGGATTTCTAATTTAACAGAGCAACTATATGCCAAAGTGAAAGAAACCATTCTTTAACATATTTTAGTTTTTTTATATATACATATATACTGTATAAAGCATTTTTATTAAGAATAGCAACGGGCATTAAGGGTTGAACATTTATTATAAATGCTCAGATTACATTCAAAAAAGGATTGAATGTATTTCAAGAAAGTGATGTCACTTCCACATAATAAAGGTGACTTTGATCCTTACAGTATGTGCAGCCTGCAATCCCAGATTAGGGACAGCAAATCGGTTACTAAAACTTAATCATTCTTTCAGCATTGCTGAGATAGTTGTGACAGAAGGAGTGCAGAGCTTTTATTTCACTTTCTGTAGCGATTAATGGTTGTGTAGGTTTGAATCCCAGCTTGAGATTTTACTTAACTTTTTTTCAAATGTGTCTGACAATTTATATTTAATTTCAATGTTAACAACAAAGCAGAGAATGTGAAGGCTTTTTTTATTTTTTTTATGATAGAGAATCTCAGTAACAATAACAACGGTTGAAATTTTAGCATAAAATATATACAAGTCATTGAAACCATTATGTTGTATGCTTGCTTCCTTAACACTTTGCTTCATAAATATGCCTTGATTGCCTGGGCAACAGTGTGGATCCAGATCAGCCAGCACATCCGTACCATCTGATCAGGATCTACACTTTTTCACTTTTAAGTAGGAGGTTTCTGACAAAAGGAAACAGTGCAGATCCTGATCAGATGGCATGAATGTACTGGCTGATCTGGATCTACATAGGTTGTACAAGGGATAATAATATACAAATGTATATATATATGTAGCAAAGGGTTAGTGTTTGTCAAGAGTTATGAACTTCTCTGAGGTTCTGCCTGCAAATGCATGTGAAACGAAACTAATCGCACCTGTTGGGGTAATGGCAACTAAAAATTTCACAGCATTCTGATGCTTGTAATTAGACCATGTTGATGCCCGTAATGTCAAGTTCCCTGCTCTTTCAATGAAAACTTCACAACAGTCAATTATTACCCTACATTTACGGTATGTTTCTCAGAAAACATCTGTAAGATTCCTCAACACAGATTCTTTATCTGGCCACTGTACCAGAAAGCCAATTTTGTTTGCAAGCTTTGGCAGGCCTTCATTTAATATGTTGGATATTACAGTCCGGGAAACATTAAACCTGAATTCAAGATCGTCGTTCTGTAAGTTTAGTCTCAGTTTCATGAGTATGATCATTAACACAGAGCCTGGGGAAAGTATGTTGGACTTTGGCAGAACTGCCTGTGTAAAATTCACCAGCCATAAACACAGCATGATTTGGTAATCCAGTGAAGAATAAATTGTTTTAGCGTCTTATCTTTCTCCCTCCAGAATATTGTCGGAGAACTTCAGAAGCATAATCTCCTCTTTCAGCCGATGGTTCTCTTGCTGAAGCTGCCCAATCCCCTCCATTGCTTTCTAGTGCTTTAATGCAGCGGTCATGGATATCTGAAATAATATGAAAAGCACATATTATAAAACAGAAAAATAAGGTACTAATCTCCTTAGACTAACAATGCAGCTCCAGATCAGCTGGCTTGTTTGTTCCATCTGATCAGGATCTACACTGTTCTGTAACTTCTGTTTTAGATGTATCAGGTTATTTTTTTACCAAGATGCCAACTTATTTTAGATTATGATCGGACAGTATGGGTTTGTCAATTGATCTACCAGGTTCTAAAAGCGTTAAAACTTGTACATACACAGTTTTATGTTATTCGCTACAGTGAGCAAAATTCTGCAGAGTTTTCCTAAATTCATCGGCACCCATTAAATACATAACATGATTTTATGTCATGCATGTACTTAATCTGAGAAGATTTTGAGTAATATACCGGTCTGATTTTTCTGGTCTGGTGTCTCTATACTGGGAGTAAGCTGGGCCAGGTCAAGTAGGGCTTCTGCAGCATCACACTGTTCTCTCATATCGACTTTTCATGGCCTCTTGAGTTTTTCTTCTCTGTGTAGGGATTACCCATGTTTACACTTCATACATAACCTGGATCATGGGGATCATCACACTTTCCTACAACACACACAAATATAAAGTGATTAACAGAAATAATTAAAATATTCTGAACCCTTCATTTAGTACTCTTATCACAAACAACGTTACCATTGTAAATGTCGGCCACGATAATTTCTTGGTATAAAGGATGTGGGTGGGGTAATCGTTGAGCTCCGGAAATTTATACTTTTTATTTGATATCAAAACGAAAGCATTGATAATTCTATTACAATAAATATTACAAGGTCAAAATATTTATTCAATCAACTAAGAAACGCACCTTTGGCAAAGTGGCGTCCATAAAGTGACAAATGCGATCGTGGAGTCTTGGTTCCCACGGTGAATTTTACTGTCCAAATTTACATCATTTTACGGCCGCTAACCACATAGTTCTCCGTGTAGTATTCTTAGGAAATCTGTAGAAAGATACTCCACCTCCGTACCTTTGATTGCATCCCGTAACACAACAAGAAACGACCATTTTTTATTTTTGTTTACATGCAATTCACAGGCTACACAGGTAGTGAAATAATCAATGGTTTTGCCAACCACAGCGGAAAACCCATTACGTGACTACGCTATGACGTCATGGAAATATCAGCTATAGGATTATTTTTAGATTGGAAAAACACGAAATCTTGTATTTTTCCGCGTTATTTGCATTATAAAAACAAATAATAATTTTTGCCATGCTGTGGAAGTATTTATTCAGTATCACATGAAAAATGTTTTGTGAACCTAATACGAGTATCTTTATTTTATATCATTACATTGCAACCAGTAAAGATGGTTCCACGGTAGACTAAGGAACTACTTACTTGGTGGATGGGGGGTTTCCTGGCGGTAAATCAATTAATCCTAGCGAAGTTGCCAGGCTCAGAAATTCGCTAACACTGTAACCAACTGCAAGCAGTGGTTACAAAAATGGTAAAACTAAATGTCGTGTATATTAGATTGGTGCCAGGATATATAAAACGCACAGACTCGCTGCTATCGAGAAGTGTTACTGGAGTTTAAATATCATGTTCATTTTGTCGTAACCGTTTACAGTATTTGAACATTTTTTCGATAAGCTAATGCATTTTTGCAGGTGTCTCGTGCACAGACAAGGCTGATTGCGAGGGAGATCACAGCCATGGTAACCATAACGACTGTCACAGTGGCGGACTCAACTGGCATTGCGTCAACGGAATGTGCCAGTGCTATCATTGAAAACAATATTTAAAATTTAAAAAAAATGTGTTGCTTTTTGTTTCTGACCATTTTCCTAACCTGATTTTACATAATCATACAATGGTCGACCCAAGTCTGTAAAAGATAAAAACACTAGAAAATATATTATTTTTTATTCTTTGTGTCAACAGTGATGGGCTGTAAATGCCGCGCCGTATTAAAATGTGCATTCAGTATGTATGCAAATGGCGTTCAGTATGAACTCATTTATTGAAATGATGTCAAAACGTTTAACACACGACATTGATTATTATGTACTTTGCGTGAATAAATATATATCAATTCTTAATTTGATGGTGAATAAGTGTACACAGTTTTGAACCTCTTGTATTTGTAGTATGAAAGTCATGAGTTTGTCCATTTAACCAGCTTGCACCCACGCAAACTGTAAACTTGTGCACTTTGAGCCAGGTTAAAACCATTTTGTTTTGCCACTGACCTTTCCAAGGCGGTTACCCTCAGGGTTATCTATGTCGTTCATTGTTTGTGGCGTCTCATTTGAATTGACATACTTATAACAAAATACTCTCTATACCTCTCTTCTTTTTTCGCTGCGTGGGGAGGCTGTGTTTTGTGAGTGTGGCGATTCCTGATATGCATATTTTACCTTTTTATATTCATTTGCACAGAGACATTCGCACATTCTCATGAGAATTGGGAAATTGGCAAGAAGAAAAATGAAAAATAAAGTTTTCCAAAAACTGCTTTATTTGATTTAAATTTGACAGAACAAATATTAAAAGACATATTAAAAACAATACTGAAAAATAATTACAGTGTATCTTGAATATCAAACTAGGCATAAAGCACTCTCTTACATCATCGGCTCATTACATTCACCTCTGTTATAGGCTGGGACTACTTTCAACTACGTTTACTTTGGCGCAACAAAATAGTTCACTAACTACATTTAAAATAACTTGGGTTTCTTCAGTTTTAATGAAAGATAGTGAAGATTTATGTCATTTGTTATTCCACAAGCTTTCAAATTCATAATTATGACTGTATACAACGAAGCTAATTAGTTTGGTCAAAAATCTTGACATTGAGCCTTTCGCAGAGATGTAAAGTGAGTGTAAGGAACGACAACTCTGCGTAGGAGATTGGGCATAAAGTTGTGGCTGCCACTGCAAGAAGCACTACATTCTTCACTTATTATTTGTTTGCATTAAAATGTAAGATACTTATTCCTTAGCATATAAAACCTACGTGGACATTGTTTTAAAAAGAAGAATAAATAATTGTAAATCACCCAGATGTTAGATAAGGTACTCATAATCATATAAGTAATAATCACAAAATTATTTTCGTACAATATTACTTATTCGTCTTTTTCATTTAATAAATTTGATGACAAAACTAACTTCAGACATATATTAATGAGATCACCAGAACACTAGGTAACACGTCTAATATTTTTTAGCTTTACCATTTTTAATATCTGAACTTTGGTTAATTTGAGACATGAAATACAATGTATTTATATCCTTGTAACATCATGAGATCACTCAAACAAGAACATTTGGTACAAGGCTTTCAAATCATTTAAAACATGTACTAAGTATCGAACATTACACGTTTCTAAGTGAAAAATAAAATGTGATACGGTGCCTACAATTTAGAAAAATAACTCGTCTCTGAGTGTTCTGTTTACTATCACGTAGTTGACGAACGATTTTAAGTATGAATGTTTTAATAGGCATGTTTAAAACTTCAAATCGTCATCTTTTAGGGATTAAAAGTCACAAAAATATCAGATATGTATTTAAGTAAATTTCTGATGACGCTGATAATAAATAGGAAGAAAATCAGAACTCATAGATACATAAAAATATGTCATATAACAATAGGTGCATTATAAAATCATGAATAAGTATATTTAACAATGTATCGAAAATTACAATTAAACATACAAATATTAGTGATTGTTTTTAAATATTAATTTTTAAAGACATGTTTAAGAAAGATTATCTAATATTTTCAAATCTATGAAGACAAAATGATAACAATTAAGCACAAAACAAAGCTTATTATCTTTATATTATACATTGTACCAACAATGTTTCTTATAATACTTAATTAAATTATTTAAAACCGTTTTGTCTCGTGCACAACACTTAACAGCTTTAAGCTTAAAACACGTTATAAGCTGTATCATACAGTTGTGCACAAATTCTGCTTTAAAACTACTACATGTATACATTTTAGGAAATAACTATTGGTCAGAAGTTCGATTTTTTATTTCAACCAAACAAACCTCATGTTTTAGTGAACATTTATTTTGTGTGTGAATCTTTTGTCGAAAAGCAAACGATTTAGTCAGCTTGATTTCCTAATTAATTCACAAAACATGTTATGTTTACTTTTATATGTAGGGATAGTGAATAATATTCACATCTTTATTTAAACCCTTGAATCAAAACGTTTCGGCCATCGGCCTTCTTCAGATGATATTGTCATACCAAGTTTACATATTGTATTTATTTTTTTCTTTAAATAAAATTAGTTTCTTCTTATGATTATCAGTGATTTTAAAGGTGTTTTTGTTTAACCGGTTATTTGCATGCGGTAAATGCGTCATATTTATAACTTCAGTAAGGTTCTCTTTTAGGTTAGTTGTTTGTGGTGTCTTATTCGAAACTCACCGTTTCATCAACCAGGCCATGCTCTCTTTTCCTCTCGCATATGGCCATGTGGGGATGCTCCGTTTTTTTAATGTGGCTTTTCCTTGTGCGCGTGAAATTTGTTTCTATTTCCCTTTTCTTGACCCCTGAAAATGTTTCTGCGTATTATGTGCTAATAAGAAGCCCTTTTGATATTACAATTCAACGCGCTGTGTACTTTTAACTACGAAATTCAATACAATTAAACGTATTATAAACACTTGGATAAATTTAAGACTGGTTGTAACTAAGGACTGTATCATTTAGGATATTTGTTAAATGTCACATATTTTGTCTACAGACCATAATTTCAACGAAGAACTTGTAGAGCAGCAAACAATGTTCTAATTGACTCACACCCGGATCACGCTTCGGTGATTCTACGTAATCGTGTATATCCGAATCTTGCCGGAAATCGCCGAGTTGATACGATTGATTGACTCGGTTACAATGTTATTATTATTGGTACTATTCGAAAGCTCTTGAACATATTATCAGTCGTGATGCAAAATGTATAGATGAAATTCCAACTAATCTTAAAAACTTTCAGATCTGATCAATGGTTAAGTAATGTTGTATTGGTATTAATGAAAAAAATAAGTATAATGTTACAGATAATTAGTTGGTAAAACTCGATACATAGCACTTGATAAAGCTTTCAATGATAATTAATTTTAGTCCTAGACTAATTATTTTCGAAAGTACGTAAATTGACAGTTTTTTTACAGAGTTTAATTAAGCTTGCATCAATGCGTTTTGCAGGAAATTGTCTGTGTTATATCACATGCGATTGAATATCAAGTTTTAAACGATTTGTTTTTGCTTTGTAGTGACAATTAAAGCTATTTCATTTCTTTTAAACGGATGCAGTTTTCTAAACTATCCGCTTCGCTCCCGCTTTAACTGGTATTCAACGTTTTAGCGTCAGTCGGTCGTCAGGATGACCGGAAACAAAGCCAGAGCTCTTTAAATAAGCACCTTTGTCAAATGTAATAATGCTATTATCGATAAAATGTTTTGCTCCTTAATTGGATTTCAATAGTTATTGCAATAACAACAAAAGCAACATTTATTCAGCATTTAGCAAAATAAATTGCTTATAGCCTACAAAAATACTGGCGAAGGAATGGAATGACATGTGATATACTATCAAAAACGAGAAGCGTATTCAAAAAGGCATGAGTGTTACTCTTTTTCGAAGAAAAAGGTGTTACAAAGGTTTAAATACAGGCACAATAAATATCTCACTATTAAGATAAAATAATGTTTTATGTTATAATGTTTAAATTGTCGAAAGTTTACGTAGATCATGAATTTTATTGTCGAAAGTTTACGTGAAACATGAATTTAACTGCCGAAAGTTTACGTGGACATGAATTTAATTGTCGAAAATTTACGTGGAACATGAATTTAATTGTCGAAAGTTTACGTGTGTTACAGTGGAGCTCTAAGTCTTAATGACAAGGTTTCTGAGATTTATTCCTTTGCCATTACCGAATATTTATCATTGAGAACTAGTATACAGTTAAATGGTTTTTGATTGGTCGACAGCAGCTGTTTCGGAAATCAGATGTCAAAAAAGACCGCACTGCACCAGAAAGATTTGGCTTTCAGTGTATGCAGGTGTGAAGATTTTATACTAAATATTTTATTTTAAACTTATTTTTTTACATCGATTGTGAAACAAGTTCTTTCAACTTATATTAATCACGCTGGATGACTGCTTCCTGAGTTTCCATCCAGTACTCGCGCCGAATGTAGATTATGGAAAACTGCAGACGAATCTCATCTCTGGTGGGTTTCGAACCCGCAGTCTCCGGATCTGAGTCCAACGCTTGACCCCTAGACCACTGTTCTTCCACAAATAATAAATATTCTAGTAATATGCACTCTTTTCTGTATTTCATATAGCAGTATCGAATGCGTGTTTAAGTATTTCTTAAACACGCATTCAACGAATAGTTTTAAAATTTGTAGAATCGATACATTGTTGTTTAAAAACTTTAAATTATTTTGGTAGAACGGTTTACCATGTTACCACAACATGCATAAATTTTTATTTTCTCCCATCCTTATGACACAACTAACAAGATTTTACTTTAATGATGTAGATAAATAATTTAATACAGAGGCACAATCCAATATAATTATTGATATCCCTTTATCATTATTTTTCCGGGAAAGAGTTAAATCACTATTTAATGTCAAATTAAAAAAATGAGGCACGCCATGGAAAATGTGTACTTGTGCGGTAGACGTCATTACTTGAAATAACGTCATTCCTTGAAATAATGTTATGAAGTTGAGCAGACGAAAAAGGGTCATAAAGAACAATGCAAGAAATTGACTCACAATAACATATTGAAAAAGGCAACATTTACTCGATAGTTTTTTTTACATTATGCCGAACCCACACAAGTCAAATACATGTACCATACGTTAAATTGCAAAAGCGTTAGTGGATGTTCTAATGAACAATCTTGCTCTAGACATTATTCAGTGAGATAATTGCAGGATTGGGATAACGCTAATGCATTAATAATGCATAACTTTTATCAAATAATGCCGAGGCAAGTAATGAGTTATGCCACAACTTTTGCATTAAAATAATTCTAATTAAATGCCAGTTTTGTTAAATCTTAAGATAAATATACCTGGATCATTACTTTTAGAATCTTTGAAAAATGAAGATAATATTTAATTAGAAAATACTTGTTAGAACTTAAATAACAGAAACCAAGTATGCCTAGTTCTTATAGATATAAAATTGCTCCACATCTTCAATTAACTATTTTTTTATCATTTGGTTATGCATATGAATTAAAATAATAAAAAAATAATTTATTAAAGTAATAATTTTGTTTTTCCAATCAATTTTTTAAATACTATGAAATTGGGTTTAAACTAGAATGTGTCTTGGGACACTGATGTCCCCACTGCTGAAGCAAAAGTTCTAACAACAAAGGGCCATAACTGTGGTAAATATGGTCGCAGAAAAATCCTTTCTTTACAATCATCTTCACATCCTGCTTGATCATCTGTACAAGTTTGAAAGAAATCAGCCTTAGAGGAGTTGGTGCCACAAGATTTGGGAACGGACGGACGTACGTACGGATGGACGAGTGCAACTCTATATGCCTCCCACTTTGTTGAGGCATAAAAACATTGTTCATTAATAAACAGTGTGTTTTAACATTGAACATCTTACTAACAGTATGAAAAACTTCTTCTTGTGTTTTTTGCAAAGGTGTGAAGAGTGCAATTCTTTTTCAATACAATGTATGTTAACTTAGTGAAAGTATAATAGCTAGCATGCTCAAAAATAGATAACCTCTTAATCATAATAGGCAATTGAGGATTTTATGTACAGCTGCAATCTAAAATATTTTACAATCCATTTCAGCCATGGGAATTAGCTCCAACCCACCCATTAATTTACAATACAGAGAGCACAGGGAACCAGGGCTGAAGATTATAAAATTGAGAATGGAAAACATTCTTAAATCTCAAGAATCTGATTGGCTGAAATCGATACTAAGTCTTGTCAGATGCTTGTGATTTGAGTCTAGTTTTAAACTCATATTTTTCATCTTCAGCCAAGAAGCTGTTACAAGGTGAAGCGGATTCAAAAATATAAGCAGTCTAACAATTACAGAGTTAAAAACCTCCGTAACCACTCTCTTACACTATCGGCTCTTTATATTCGCCTCTGTTATAGGCTGGGACTACTTTCAACTACTTGCATTCAAAAAATAGTTCAACATTTAGAATTGCTTATGTTTCGTCGATTTCAATGTAAGATAATGAAGATTTATGACATTTGTTTTACCACAAGCTTTTAAATTCATAATTTTGACTCTACAAAATAAGGCTGCCGAGTTTGGACAAAAATATTGACATAATGATTGAACCTTTCGCAGAGATTTAAAGTGAGTGTAAGGAACGACAACTCTGCAAAGGAGATTGATCTGCAATATCCAATCACGTTAGTAAAAAGCAACATCATTAAATTAGACTGGCATATTATTGTGATATCATTGTATTTCGCGTTGGTTTAATTTTCGCGTATTTCGCGCTTGGGGATTAGCGCGAAATCAAGCCCAAGCGAAAAAAAAAACGATATAGTATAATTTCCAAAAGAAGTAATATCATTGCGCGAATTTATGTTCACGATTAAATGCCAAGTGTGCCATATGCGCGAAATTTAGTCCCCGCGAAATTAAATGATACCACAGTAGAAGACGTATTTAAAGCCCCAGCCCGTAACTTTAGTAAGAATATACTATTGAAAAATCATATTTGTCTATATAGACTCCAATATATAAACTCTCTAACAGAACACAAAAGGTCTGATCGAATTCTTTCTTATAGACGGGATTTTCAATAATATTGTTAAATTATAGTTAACTTACTTCTTAGAAGCTAAATAAAGGCCTAATGAAGCTATATTCAGCACAGACGAAGAGACAACTTCATGCGCGATCTCGAATTCTGTGACGTTTCGGAAATCCTTCTTTCGCTTTAAGTTGCGCGGACGAAATTTATTTTAGTAAATTAAAATTTTATTAGCCCTAACTAATGCTGCAAATTTGTGACTATAGTTCCAAATACATGTAATATTTCATACGAAAGCGGGTTAAATTGAAGTAATGCCGCTTTAATGACTCAACACCGCTAGCAAAATCAGTACGATGAAAATTAATTCTGTCTATAAGCAACAATATTAAAATTCTTAACGTCTATCATCCATAATTCACCAAAAGGGTTCGTCATCTGGTGAAAGTATGTATGCACGGATTTCGAAGGCTTTTATGAACATATTAAATTTGATTATACGCAACTTTAAACGGGCATAGTCACGGATTAGGACAAAATAATAAGTGATAATATGAACATTGATAATTTAAACTGTAGACCAGGCTACAAGGTTATAAAGCTGAGATTGGAAACCAGTCTCAAATCTCAAGCATCTAATTGGCTGAAATGGCGAATGGTCGCCATTTCAGTCAATCAGATGCTTGAGATTTAAAACTGCTTTCCATGCTCAGTTTTATAACCTTGGGCACAGTAAACAAAGTAATTTTGATATAATATTCTTAAAAAAAGTTAATGTTCTAGGAAATATATTAAAAGGCGAAGTTGAAATAGCTCCACACACAGTAAAATTAACCCACAACAGGTATAAATTGTGCTGATTAGACCAAAACTTGAGTGACATTCGCCCCTGTTCGGTCATTTATATGCATTACATAAAAAATGAAATATGCATATCAGGAATGGTCACATCCAGCAAAAACAGCCTCCCCACATAGCCAAAAAGTAGAGAGGATATGAGAGAATTTGGGTGATTGGGGAGGGGTGTGAAAAGTGAATGTAAACAGCAATCCCTGAGGGATGAAAAGATAACAATATTGATTGAATGTACATGGATACGTTTACGGCCGTTACACAGCACAAACAAAACCACTGTGATTGTATACTAGCCCAAATTTCTAAACCGCCACCTAAGCTATTCTTAAGAAAATTGGGATGAAGAATAAAGAATATAAGTCACATACACATCAGTTTAATTATTTTATTAAAACATAATGATGCGTGTGTGTCTTATATTCTTTATTCTACATCCCAATTTTCTAAAGAAAAGCTTACAAGACGACTAAGAAAATTCCACTTATATTAGGTGGCGGTTTAGAAATTTGGGCTAGTATATAAAAGTGAAATATGCATGCCGGTATCAGGAATGGCCACCTAAAGGAAACTAGATGGGTGTTCAGTTGAACACTTGTGTCGCCCTCATGTTCTATGTCGGAATAAAAAATGCAAGTAGAAAGGGACATAACTCCTTCAAAGAATTTGGCATCATCATGAGCGTGTTGTCATAAGCAATATAATTTGAAAGTTTGATGTAAAAATATTTATAATTGACAAAGTTTTAGCCAACGTTAAGTTTTCGTGTAAAAATCCAAGTACAAAAAGGGGCAAAACTCCATCAAATGTGACCTTGACCTTGAGAATAAGGCATTATCTCGAGCGTGTTGTCATAAGCAATTAAATTTAAAAGTTTGCCGAAAAAATTTCAAACAATGACAAAGTTATAGCCAACGTTAAGTTTTCGTGTAAAATCAAAGTACAAAAAGGGGCATAACTTCATCAAATGTGACCTTGACCTTAAGAATTTGGCATCATCTCGAGCCGGTTGTCATAAGCAATATAATTTGAAAGTTTGATAAAGAAATATTAAGAAATGGCAAAGTTTTAGCCAACGTTAAGTTTTCGTGACGGACCGAAGGACCGAGCGGTCCCTTTGTATCGCCTTTTCTTCGAAAGGGCGACACAAAAATGAATATAAACCACGTCTAAGACATTGACGTATTCAACCCTAAACAGTGGAAAGGCAGCTTTAATTGTACTTTTTCTGTAAGTACAGTTAACGGTCACAATGATAAGCTTTGGTCCCAATTTAGATTATAAAACTAAGAATGGAAACCAGTAAAAATCACAAGCATCTGACTGGCTGAAATTGCGGCTGGTCCCGATTTCAGCCAATTAGATTCTTGAGATTTGAGACTGGTTTCCATTTTCATTTGTATAATCTTCAACTCTGATCTCCTGAACTATAAGTCATGCAACGTGTTGAAGACACGATAAGTACATCGGGTTTATAAGTGAGTTCATTTGTGCAGAGTGCAGACACACTGCTAATAGATTCGCCATGAAAGCTACACTTTTCTTGCTAGCTGTTCTCATCGGTATGTAAAAAACTTTGACTTGACATTTATCAAAATATCAATATTAACCCTTGATATTTATAATTATAACTTGTGTTATATTTTAAATATTAACTTGATGAATATCTCTTGTGATTTTAGGGTCAGGTAAAACGAGGATTTAATGTTTGTATTTCTAGAATATATGTAAAGACAATCTCACCGTATCATTGAAAATTCAAGTGCAATATAACACAAACAAGAAAAACGTCATTGTAACAGTTCTTGCTTTTTAATATAAAACGAACCACAATTAAGCAAAACATCAAGCAACTACAAAGAAGGATTATTTAGTTAACTTCGTCAGGTATTGAAAGCGAAGCTCTGGGATATTGATACATTTATCAAATGTAGAGACTGAGATGTTACCGCTGAAATTATTATATAGTCACCTGTTGTCGCTATAACATTTAGGTGAAGAAGGTGACAGTTTCAGCTCTTGCCACTGTGACATCATTATGCATTCAATGATCAATGTCAGCTGTTACAGCTATGACAACTATGACAATTATATGAAGTTGATTTTCATGTCAGTTGTTATATATAGCTATGACATTTATATGAAGTTGATTGCGATGTCAGTTGTTATACCTATGACATTTATATGAAGTTGATTTTGATGTCAGTTGTTACCGCTATGACAATTATATGAATTTGATTTTGATGTCAGTTGTTAGAGCCATGACATTTATATGAAGTTGACTTTAATGTCAGGTGCTATCGCAGTGGCATATATATGAAGTTCATTATGATGTCAGTTGTTATAGCTATGACATTTATATGAAGTTGACTTTAATGTCAGGTGCTATCGCAGTGGCATATATATGAAGTTCATTATGATGTTCAAATTGATTATGATGATTAAGCACTTCATGTTGATGATGATGTCAGATGTTACCGCGAAGACGATAATAAGCATTTGATGATGATGATGCCAGCTGTTATCACCATGACATTTCTATGAAGTCGACTATGTTGGCAGAAGTTATCGCGTTTACATTTATATGAAGTTAGTTATGATGTCATATGTTACCGCTTTGACATTTATATGAAGTTTATTATGATGTCAGATGTTACCGCTTTGACATTTATATAAAGTTGATTATGATGTCAGATGTTATTCTTTGACATTTATGTGAAGTTGATTATGATGTCAGATGTTACCGCTTTGACATTTATATAAAGTAGATTATGATGTCAGATGTTATTCTTTGACATTTATATGAAGTTGATTATGATATTACCGTTCTTCGTAACCGTGTGTCTAAGGCTAGCAGTTTTCAATTTGGTTCACTGGTGTTGAATTTCTAGTGAGATGATGTCAGATGTTACCGCTATGACAAGAATAAGCATTTAGTGATGATGGTGCCAGCTGTTATCACCAAGACATTTATATGAAGTCGACTATGTTGGCAGAAGTTATCGCGTTTACATTTATATGAAGTTAGTTATGATGTCAGATGTTACCGCTTTGACATTTATATGAAGTTGATTATGATGTCAGATGTTACCGCTTTGACATTAATATAAAGTTGATTATGATGTCAGATGTTACCGCTTTGACATTTATATAAAGTTGATTATGATGTCAGATATTACCGCTTTGACATTTATATGAAGTTGATTATGCTGTCAGATGTTACCACTTTGCCATTTATATAAAGTTGATTATGATATCAGATGTTATTCTTTGACATTTATATGAAGTTGATTATGATGTCAGATGTTATTCTTTGACATTTATATAAAGTTGATTATGATGTCAGATGTTACCGCTTTGACATTTATATAAAGTTGATTATGATGTCAGATGTTACCGCTTTGACATTTATATAAAGTTGATTATGATGTCAGATGTTACCGCTTTGACATTTATATAAAGTTGATTATGATGACAGATGTTACCGCTTTGACATTTATATGAAGTTGATTATGATGTCAGATGTTACCGCTTTGACATTTATATAAAGTTGATTATGATGTCAGATGTTACCGCTTTGACATTTATATGAAGTTGATTATGATGTCAGATGTTACCGCTTTGACATTTATATAAAGTAGATTATGATGTCAGATGTTATTCTTTGACATTTATATGAAGTTGATTATGATATTACCGTTCTTCGTAAACGTGTGTCTAAGGATAGCAGTTTTTAATTTGGTTCACTAGTGCTGAATGTTTTTAGTGTGTAGTTAATGTGTAGATTTGCTGGTAAACTTGTCATATATCAAAAGAGCCTTTGAGTCATTAAAGTATACTTGAAACGTATTTTATAGGATACGTTGCGAGTGAGACATGTTTACTGCCTTCGGACTGCATTGCGACCACGTGTCAAAACGGTTTCACGCTGTCATGTTTTGACGGAAACTGCAGGTGCTCATCTGCCTCAACTGGTAAAATTTATAACTATATTTTACACACTTTTTGTGTTTTCACACACAAGTTCTACTACATGACATCTTAATGTATTCTCTATTTTCGTGTTAATTTGTTAAACCCTTTCCTCCATAGATACACTTTTATTGCTTGGGCGAACAGTTTAGATCCAGATCAGCCTGAACATCCGTGCCGTCTGATCAGGATCTAAACTGTTCGTTTTTTATTCATGAGTATAGTTCTTACCAAAATGCGACCACTGCAGATCCTGGTCTGGATCTACACTGATCGCACGTGCGTAAAAATGGTTACATATGGAGGAAAGTGTTAAAGGCAAACTGCAGATAAAACAAGAATGATCTTACAACGTTGCATGCTCAAGACTTATTCAAAACACTTTAGGTATTTTTTATGGGGCACTTCACGGGAAAATGTGTCTCGGGAGATAGTTTTAGAAATTTTAGTTGTTAATTTTTTGTGTGAAAAGAACTGTAGTATATCAACGATTTTAATAACTTTTCGGTGATTTTATTACATAATTTGACTTATAATACACAATACAGTACATGAAATTAGCGTCATCTGTTCAACTCTATGACGTCATTTCGAGATTTGACCCCAGCTTTCCGAATATATCTAGAACACGGGAAATTAAGAATCTATAAAAACTTATTTATATATGTGAGCTTTTTTATCTACAACATGGAAACATCGGATGGAGCTGGAAGAGTGAAGAGTATCCGATAATAGCATTCATAATATACCTTTGGGCCTCCCGGGGACATGTGTATTACTATTTTTAACTATTTAAGGGTTGTAAGTTTTGTAAAAGTCTTATTCTCAGTTAAATATTAAGTGATAGCTAATTTAGACAAATGGTAAAACTAAATATTTATAATTGATTTTTGTAAAATAAACAAAACAAAATAAAACCCAACAGAATTGCTTCTATTTTTTGGAGTGTAATACTCGTATCATGTTCTTTTTCCCCTTTCTATGTACAGTATATGAAGCTTTTTCCGATACGCAAATGCATTTTCTTCTGCAGGAGTCTCGTGCACAGACAAGGCTGATTGCGAGGGAGATCACAGCCATGGTAACCATGACAACTGTCACAGTGGCGGACTCAACTGGCATTGCGTCAACGGAATGTGCCAGTGCTATCATTGAAAACAATATTTAAAACTTTAAAATAAATGTGTTGCTTATCGTTTGTATTTGAGCCTTTTAACTTCATTTAACGACGGGGTTTAAATACTTAATATAGACAAAAGACTTGTCCGGTATGGTTTTCCACAATATCTTTTAACCGCGTGAAGTTACGACCTTGAACTTGTGCCTACTTTCAACCGCATATGTATTTAAAACCGGTTTCAGAACTTTGATTCTCGTGTGAATGCGTATAAATGTCCTCTTTATATTGAAAATAATTTGAATGTAAACTAAAAACGATAGATATAATTGTAGTTTTTGTTGACCTGTCAAGACTTTTGTCCATCAGCATAATTTTTATATTCCATACTAAAATTGCCTAGCCTGAAGAATGCAAATTACTATTATTTCTTTGTTGTTACATGTAGAGAAACTATTAGATAAACCAATAGCTTTTTAAAAATATTTCTTGTCCGCGGTGAATGCTCAGGATTTACTACAATTTTCGATCTCATTTAGATTTTGGCTTGCAACCAAAACATAAAACACGATGCGCGGCGACTGATATTCTCGTTGAATAGTAGCGCGGGAAAGTATAACTGACAGAACTTTGTTTATTGTTAATCACGCATTCAGGTTGATGTACTTTAAGCCACACCTTCCCAAATGAACCCACAGCGACAAGATTTGATTGACAGCAACGCCTATTCAGAAGCAAAATATAGCGTCTTTTGATTGGAGCTGCAGTTCCAACAGTCGTCGCATGACAAAAAAAATCGTGGTCGGCGCCGCGTGAAGTGCTGCAGTGCAACAGGTGTTTACGGAGGTTGCTAGCTGGGTCAAAATCTAATTGAAATTTGGAGTATATAAGCCACGCCTTATGACAATGTATATTTGGAACGTTGAGGTCATTCTTTGAAATGTCTAAACATCGATTATTATTAATAAATATTTTGCAAGATAATATTAATAAATCCTGGATATGATGGTGAACAAGTGTACAAACCAATACTTTTGGATAAGTAGTATGAAATTTATGAGCATGTATACCAGTTTGCATGCAAACTTTCAACTGTTATTCAATATGCACATATACTGTAAACTTAGATTTAAATTTTAAGCCGCCCTACAAGTGAAGTCAATCAGATGCTTTGAAAATTAAAATTCCTCAGCGATTTATATCAATAGAACTCCTTTCTATTTTACCATGAATAGATCGATCTTTTGTCAATAGCGCATGTGCATGGCTACAAATGCATGGCGAGTTCCAAGTCGGATAAAGTCTATTAAGACGTTTCTGTGCTCGTCTCAGCTTCTTTTTTCTATAGAAACGTTTCAATAGACACTATCTTATACTAAGAAAGGGGCAATAATTTGATTATAAAGAAAAATGCATGTTAAACATGTGATCCATGTTTGGAAACTTGTGTTCATTGTAAGACATTATGAGTTTGAAAAAATTATTCATTCCAACATGGGACGGCGACGCCAGTGAGAATAAGAGCTTGACACATTTTTTGAATAGTCGAGATATAAATAATTGAACACCATTTATTTTTCTAAATAAATTTAATCTTAATATAACATTTGTAAAATATGATTCATGCCAAATATATTCTTTTATGGAAAGGAATGTCATTATAAAAAAGTTTAAATGCAAACTTTATAATAATTAAACCATCAATAAATACATGTTTTGTTTAAACTTTTGCATTTTTGTCACTAAAACTATCAAATCTCATACAAAAGCTAAATAAAACATGTAAAAAGGTCAATGTTTAACCTGCCTTAGCAGCCACCTGCGAATAGCAACCACCTTTCTTTAACAGCCAGTCACAAGTTGAAAATGTCCTAAACAAACATTTTGTTCTAATTTTAACTTGTCTCTAACAACTACCTGTGTAGAGTCGCCACTTTTTGTCACTCCCTTGGGTGACTGCTAAAGACATGTTTGACTGTAAACATATAATTGATCATAAAATATTATAGACACGACCATATCCAAAAACATGCAATATATATTAACTTATACTTAAAACCTAAACTGTCTTAAAGTTTCAGTCTATTAAAAACTGGTTTTCATTTAATACTTATATTTTTTTTAAAGAAAATATCTGGTTGATAACTGCTGAAACTGACAAATCGGAAAGAAAAATCAATTTTTTGTAACACTGTTCAATTTAAAAAAAGATCTTGTTTAAGAGGAGCACTGGTGGGATGCATTCATCAAACTAGACCAACCAATCCCGCCCTTGAAAAAAATTGTGTTGTTTTGAGATCAAACATGTAAGAAATAAAACATAAAAATATTGGTTGGAGTGCGGGTTTGGGAGGCCATCACCTTGATGACAGGCATCCTAGGTTGAGCCTTTATATAAGCTATTCACACACAAAGTTTTGTGCCAATAGGTCAATGCAAACTCTAGTTATTATGCAAAAAAATAAATTTCTATTTTTAGCAACAGTGACATTGACCTTGATCACAGACACCTGGGTAGCAAACCTAATCCGCCTCTTGATATTAGCTACCAACACTGTTTGGCGCGAATAGGCCAAAGAAAACTGATGTTATTGAGCCAAAACTGAATTTCTATATTTAGCAACCTTTGCCACAGAAACCTGGGAAGCAATCCCAAGCTGTCTCTTAATATAAGCTACTGACACAAGTTTCGCATCAATATACAATATGATGTTAACAGACAAATTTAGCAAATAACTTACCAAAATGTTGGCACCCCTAGCCCCACTGCCCAACAACAAACCCCATTCTAATAACCAGGATTTTTTTAAGTTTGAAAGAAAAACTGGTTAACAACATTATAACATTAGTCAATATGTGTTAAAAAATCACTTTTAAGTTTTGAGAAAATTCTTGACATGTTTTTTTTTTCAAACAGGGCACTAGACGACTTTCGGGGACAGGTACCTATACCCGCAGGAAGGGGAATTTTGCGTCATTTAAGACAAAAAGGGGAATTTTAGTCATAACTCGTATTCACATGTTTTGACTTTCAATGGTTAACGTGACGCACTAGTAACATTGTTTTCTACCTCTTATTGTAATAGCAAGAATATTTTGTGACTGTAGACTTACAAATAAAACTCTTTAATATTTACTTTTTATTATTTTTTCAATTTTTTTATAGATTTTTAGGGGAATTTTTTTTTTTGAAATAGGGGAAAAAACATACTATTTTGGCAGGGGAATGAGGCCCATATTCGGCCCTAAAAACAGCCAAACAAGTGCCCTGTCAAATATGGTTACAAAAAATCACTGAAGATACCTTCCCAGTGATTTTAATGAGACTTCTTGTGAGCAGATAGTGTATCGTTTCGGCTAAACGTCTTGTGACAAATTTCACATTTATGACCTACACCAACATGTACACCAATATGTTCTATCAAGTTACGCAAAACCTTAATATTTTTTCCACAAAGATCACATAGAAATCCCTCGGATTCATGGACATTTCGTATATGTGCCTTTAAATGGCCTGCACATACAAAAGCTACCTGACAGTGGGCACACACATGGTTCTTAACAACAGTTTTCTTTAAATGCACCCTTTTTATATGGGTATTCAACAAATCTGTGCTTTTGAAGCTCGCATTACAGGTAAAACAAACATATGATCGAAGGTCAGTGTGAACGGTTTTTACGTGTCGCTTAAGATGATGGAGCCTGGCAAATGATTCTCGGCAGATGTTGCAAGAAAATGCTTTCACACGAGTGTGAATAACCTGGTGTACTTTTAAAGTGTGAGATCTTCTAAAGCACACTTTACAGACTTTACACTGATATGGTTTCTCTTTTGAATGTCCTTTTAATAGATGTTTGCGCATCTGATCAGCCGAATGGAATTCTTTTCCACACTTCTCGCATGAAATCCGTTTATCAACATGGTTGTCACTTACATGTTTCTTTAAGTCTTTTGAGGCATGGAAAACATCAAAACAAAGTTCACAAACATATTTCTTGGGCTGAGGCATGTTCAGTGGTATAAGCCTTAACACTGAAGTTTTATCATTCAGCCATGGCCTAAATGTTAAAATGTCCCTGTCTTCTTAACGTTTCTGTGTTATTTCTGTGTTATTTCGCTCCTTCTGTTTCTTCATGAATGAAGTATGTTGTTGCTAAGATATGCATGGTATGCCTTTCCCAATATGCATTACAGTTTGTAAAACTGATTGCCTGCAATGAAAAATAATAGATGGAACATTAAAGGGGGTTACAAAACTTACTGGAATCCACCTAAAAACTGGAATCACCAGTTTTCTGAATTATTTTTTGGTTCTAACAAAATATTGCACAATCCATTTATTCAATTCCAAAAATGTAATTAAAATAAGAATGTGTCCTCCGACATTGATGTCCCCACTGCTACAACAACATTTAAATTTAAATTTTGTAGCGAAGGGCCATAACTCTGGTAAAAAATTGTCGCAGTAAAAAAATATTTTCTTCACATTCATCTACACAACCTGCTTGATCATCTGTGCAAGTTTGAAAGAAATCCGTCTAATAGTTAATGAGTTGATATCAGTACAACAAGATTTGGGGGACGTATATACGGATGTTTGGAACAGACATAAGGAAGAAAGCAACTCTGTAAGCTTCCTACTTTGTGGAGGCATAAAATCATTTAAAGGGGGATTAGGGTGGATCAGAAAGATTCAGGTAGTTTTGGTTGATTCCAGTAAAATGTGTCACCACTTAAAATGTACATAATACAAATATCTTTCACAAGTTTGAGGTCAGATTGTGATAACTTATGATCAAAGATCAATTTAACATTAGTGGCCTACACAGTACTTTATACTTTCAAGATAAAGTTTAAACTGATGGAAGGCACCTTTATCCACATTGGTTAACTGTCTAAACATATTGCCATTGGGTTTGAAAGGAATGAAATTTAATTTTTATGACAGTCTTAATCATAATAAATTAAAATATATTTTTCTTCTAATTTAATATCTATTTCATAAACAAAGTATTTTGGAATTCTTTTTTATTACAGAACTTATTTTATCCTTTAATTTGTTGCCAGCACACCGCAAAAATGCTAATTATCACTTCCCATTAATTTATTAATTGGAATAGACACTTTTCACACTGCTCTGTCGCGGACTCGCGGAATGGGTTTTCCAAATTTTATCGAAACGCGATTTCAGAACAAGGTGCTGTATGCTGACTCGCATATTATTAACAGTGAATGCTATGGGTGTAATTCATTTCTTGACAAAATTTCTTTAAAATTTTATGTATTTGTACCCAAAAAAGTGTTTTGGTGTTAATACATAATTACAGTCATGGTGTTTGCAAGAAAAAAAGAAATTATTTATAAATGCAAAATAATCCTTTTTATTAGATTAGAACAAGCGCTCATTTCTGGAGCACAAGAAACCATGTAGAATCTAAAATAATTTTCGCTTATGAACATAACAAAAATTATTTTGCTTTTTACCAGTGTTTTTTTTTATGCCAAATACTTGGAGAAATTGGGCCCCATTCCCCCCTCAAAATAGTATATATTTTTCCCCCAGGTCCAATAAAAAATTCCCCCCTTGCTGGAGTCTGCTATAGACTGTTTGATTTGTTCCGCTAATGTGTGATAGCGTGATAGTGAAAATGATAGTGAAGATGATAAATTTGATTTTTTTTCTGATGCAAGAAAATTCAACTCTGGGAAGTATAAGGCAAGATTTACTTGGTTGTACTACATTGTTATCAAAGCAAAAAGCAAATGATCAGTGAATACTATGTTTTGTTGTGTTTGACAGCTGAAAGTTCATTTTTGTATCTTCCAAATTTTTCCCCTTTCCTTTGTTCGCAGCGCATTTTCCCCCTTCAAAGGGCTGCGACCCCCTTCCCCCAAAAGTGAAAAAACAACACTGTTTACAATCTTTTAATTAATACATATAATTTTACTATCGATCGATCATGATAGAGCATATCTAGTCAGGCCTTAATAGCAAATGTAACTTTAGCGTTTTGTTTGTTGCTTAAAATTAAACGAGAATACAAACACTGGAGGACTTTAAGAGCCTTAGTCTATTTCTTGTGGTTATGAAGTTTGTCTAACAATCAAACTAAAGAAATTTAACTAATGAAAGGCTTATGTTTTATCTACAGCAATAATCGTGTGTGAGTGTTTCAAGGAGTGTTGTTTTTAAAATAAAATAAAAAAAAGCTGCTTTGTCTATTTCTTTTTAAACATTTCTTATCACCACTTCAAGTTTATTCTTTAAGAACACTTTTAGGCAGTGAACGTGCACCTGATAGACTTATTTGGTCAACTCTTGGTGGCACTTCGTCCATACATAGAGGCTATATAATTATAATTTCATGCTTCTATACAGATGGAAAATTTCCCAACAAACAGTTTCAAATAAACTGTTTCTCTAGGAAGATCAGTAAGGGCAATTTGATCATTTTCAAATATTTTGAGAGTAGAGTAATTCTGTAAAACTTGTAAAATTTCTTGGCATTGCGTTATAATCTAATGTAATATAATCTAAAAGCAGTTTATGCCTCATTCTGAAATTAGTTGATGTGCTAGTGATAAAAATATGTATGACAACGGGAAACAGGTCTATAACATGGTTATAACGTTTACACTTATGTAGCAAGACAGCTTTTACATTGTGACAAGTATGTGTCAATAGAATCAACCAATAATAAACACAATTTTACAATTCAATCAGAAGATATTTATATTTTTTTAAAGAGATAATTGTTTTCATATAAAAAATTTAAGAGCTAAAGTGTAGTTGTCATGGGCTGTCACTCTATCATAGATCTGTTCGCGCTGTCACAGTCTATATGGTCTGAAGTATTTCCCCAGCTGGGGGCGAACCAACCACCCCCCAGCGGGACACCCATCCAGGCATTGACCGAGCAAACCGTTGCTTAACTAGTTTCGACAGTCGGTACACTTCAACTACGTCGCTGAAAAGCTAGCTCAACAGCGAGGCTGTTGGAAGTGACCTTATGCTGCCGGCACTACACTCTCCCCTCCTTTATCTTTCGGAGCTTAGGCATCAACTGCACAGACCCGTGGACTGCAGTTTCTAGCCTACTCCCACTCCGAATCAATCACATGGGCTCATCAAGCACGCACTTCTGACACCAGTGAAGTATTTCCCCAGCTGGGGGCGAACCAACCACCCCCCAGCGGGACATCCATCCAGGCATTGACCGAGCAAACCGTTGCTTAACTAGTTTCGACAGTCGGTACACTTCAACTACGTCGCTGAAAAGCTAGCTCAACAGCGAGGCTGTTGGAAGTGACCTTATGCTGCCGGCACTACAGTACAGGTCTGTGACAGCGCGAACAGATCTATGATAGAACTGCTGTATGCTACTCCGTTTTTGACATGTTAATAACTCTTAAAGTATTATTAAGCCGCTGATGTTTTACCTTTTGAACATGTCACAGAGGCATTAATTATTCCCAGACTGGCTTTTTGTGAAGTTTTCTCAAATTTTATCTTGTTGGAAAATACGGCGTATCATGAACAAAGGGAAGGAACTCAGGTCTGCATGTACAGGTCTGTCTAGAATTCGGGATTCAAGAAAAATCCGGGACTAATTAAAAAACATGTGATGGATATTTGACTGCGGCATTGTAAAAATTGAAATAAACAGTTAATATTAATGCAAATAAAATTTGTGTACCGTTCATTTCTCAAAACAAGTTATTTGAAAAAGTTGATTATTGTTCCAATCTACATGACAGGATGATTGGGTTTACTAACAATGTGCAGAAAAAAACACATGTTAATTTGTGTCTGTTTCAGCTTGAATAGTAATGTGTTTAACACAAGTATATGCAAAAAAATTAAAGGAAGTTGCATTTATATTAAAAATTACTATATATGTAAGTTTTAGATAATAACCAGTTAAATATTTTCAATAGGGGTCGTTTGGCCATCGGTTTTTATGCCCCCACCCAACCCCTATCCCGAAACTTCCGGAGTTTTTTTTTGTATACTCAACAATATGACAGACCATTGATTCGGAATCGACAATATCTCCTATTTAAATCTTGTTTTAGTATTGTTTTAAAGATATACGGAATGTTAAAGTCAGTATGTAATATGCATGCACACTATTGTTAATGAAAAAATGTGTACAGAAAAAAAGAATAATCTCGTCCTCTTAAAATTGCATTCGGTTGCTTTGGCTTCTGGTTAGATATTTGGTACAAACCAGAAACATTTAGCTCTCCGGACGTGATTTATCTCGAAATAAATTAAAAACGGGATGACTCTTAATGAAACAAAAACACATAACAGTTTCTTTTTAAGCATGAATAGTGATTCTATTTGGACTGAGCTTTTCATGTATGTACATGAACGCCGTCAGTAAAAATGCATATTGAAATTTCGCGCCAAATAATTAGAAAAAGAAACTGAGTTATTCTTACTGGTTGCATTTCGAGACAATGCTGCAGTGGCTCCTTCAACTTCAGGGGACGTAACTTCATCATTGTCCTGGTTTCTTACTTTTTTACAAGAACCGGTAGATCTACGACAAAAATATACAATTTGTAATTGACATTTTAACTAACGAAGATGAATTTTATACATTTATTCAAATAAAAGACGTTTAGAGGTACATTTTTTTAGATTATCAAAGACTTGTAATTAATATTCTAAATGAATGGAAAACTATCATCCAAAACAGTAATTGTAACTTTAAAATAATTAAAGGAAATATGCATTGAAATATAAACTTGATATATCTAATAAAAGAGAAAAAGGGATGTACACTGGTCAAAAGTTCTAAGTGCACACTTTTCAATTTTGAATATCTTCAAGCAAACTTATTCAAATTGAATGAAAGTTTGACTCAATGTTAATAATGATCAAACAACAATATTTTTTTTGAAAACCGTGCATATGTTTTACGTTTTACGTTATCCACGTCAACATACGCTTTTTATGCATTATCCCCCTTTGGCAAGCGAAATTATTTTTTTTACAATCGTTTTTGTTTTTCACATGTTCACCGACTCAAGAAAAACACGAAAAACACACCGACAAATTGTAAATATGGAACGGTTGACGTCAGCAGACAACGACATTGCCGTCAAAATTCTTTTTACAGGCACAAGTTCAAATTTGTTGTAAAAACATCTTGACGGTTTTCGTAAATGCAAAAGAAATACCTTTTTTTGCATATTTTTATTAATTTAAGAAGAAAATCAAACAATATTATTTTCTAGATTGATTACGTTGCTTACGTTGAACGCTGATGTTACTCAATTATGTCATAAAATATTTACGTAAAACAACGTAAACTCGAAAAAATTAGTGAAACATTTGTTGGATAAGTGTCCAATAAATAAAAATTTAAAACTAAAACTTATAGAAATTCAATAAACTTCAAAATCGAATTATTCGAAAATGACGCTTATTCGGTCAAAAGGCGTATCCGAAAACTGGTCAATTTTATCGGAATGAATACTTTTTTTTCGTTTGGAAAGGCTGTTACACATCTATCATAGAAAATTGTATCATCCAAAACTGCTACACAATTTAAAAACTTTTGGCACAAAACATTGTGTGAAAAAAGGAATTTTCTCCTTGAAATCCTGTTAAAACGTTATGGATAAAATGAAGTTGGATGTGTTGACTTATCGTGCCCAGCTGACCATTACAAAGCTACAGAAAGCTATTTCAGTGCAATGGAATGGCAAACTACAGTATGTCCTTTAAATTTGCATGAAATTTAAATTTTACAGAGATGAGAAAACGATCACAAATGATAGCCGATGCAATGATAATTAACTTGAGAATTTCCTTCTGAGAACAAGTGAGCTAAAATATTATAATTTTTTAATCTGACTAAGCAGACTTAAAATTTTTGGTGTGCTCTAATAGAATATTGATTCTTCTCCATCGTCATTTACCCTATTTTGAAAGATTCAATAAAATTATTGGAAAAAAAAGCATTTATCAAGTGTGCACTTAGAACTTTTGACCAGTGTAGAAAGTTTTATGAAATCTTGTTAGATAAACGTAACATATGTATTTAAAACAGAAAAATGAGTACCCTCCTTCGTTCCTTTTACACTCGAAGATTTTGAAAACAATACACACGAATTTAATGAATATAGACGAAATATACCTGAAAGATTTTCAATTTAAAATAAACCATAAAATTCTTGTTACAAGGTCATTCCTTTTTTAAAATAAATGAAGTCCAGAGCAGTATTTGCTCATATTGCAATGAAAGAGAGGAAACAATTCATCATTTATTTTGCGATTGTGAATATATCACATTATTTATTACAAATACCAAACAATGGATAAATAATAATTTTAATATTAATTTAAACGTTGATGAAAATGTGTTTCTGCTATGTTTAAGCAATGTAAGCGACATTGTGAAGCTCTTTCCAATTTTGTTAAAATATTACATATACAAATCGAAATTTCGAGAACATTGTCGCTTTTTTATTGACCACTTTTTATAGGTTATTTTAAACATAAACTTATTAGCCGAAAATATATTCTTACATTAAATAAAAAATCGAAAAATTTACGATAGAAAATATTAGAAATGTTAACTTACAACGATAAATTGCAAACGTATAAAATAGTATATAAAGATTAGTAATATGTTAAGAAAAGTACAGAACTATGACGCCGATAAGATGATAAGATGCAAAATATCTCCCAATTTATGTCTTGTGCTTTTGAAATATTTATAATGTTTCAGTCCTCTTATAACCAAATTATTATTTCTGGTTTGTATTATCTTATTTGAAATATTTAGTATTTTTAAAATCTATAATCTAACTTTGATATTTTTTGTTTGTAAGATACTGATAAGAGTTATCCTGTAATGATGTAATATAATAATTGGGGTTTCCCTGCAAAGGGGCATGAAACGAAAAAACAAGTTCATTCTGACATTCCATATAATATTGCCTACTATTCTACCTATAGCCAGTAATGTATGGTTTCTATACTAGCTGGAACCCCCAGGTTGCATGATGCTTGCATTGCCTGATTAATGGTTAATATGGTCATGCATCACACCATTCACCTTGCTTTTGTGTTACAAACCCAAATAGCACTAAGCAGAGGGTAATAAATAACCAAAGGGTGCATATATAGAAAAAAACATGGTGATTTAAAAGCATAGAAATTACATTGATGCATAAAATCATTGAAACAGTAGACTTTAAAGATTGTTGCTGATCCATGTGAAATAATCCAGTGATCTGTTTTTGGCAGTCGAAAATACAAGTATTATGCATACCAAGACAAACATATGGATTAGCAGAGAGTAACCAAGCAAGCTATGCATTTAGTTCCCATTAGTCTACAGTTCTTTGCGTACACTTAAATATTTTGTTTACAGTTGGAGTTCTCTACAAATGCGTTTACTAGAGTTTGTAAATACCAAAAGAGCAGAGAACATGTATTTATCATTCCAGGTTTTAACTGCCATTTTACATATCTCTCACAAACCTGTAAAATGAACACTTAACACATAATTTATTTCTGTAAATAATATTTTATTATTTAAAAATATGTTTCTGTTTTATGTTGCGACAGTTATTTATTTATCGGCATCGCTTTATCTTTTTAGAACAAAATCTATGCTGCAGATATTTCTTGCAAAGTTAAATAAAGGTTTGGGGAGGCCTATTAACGGACTCGACTATTCAAAATGCTATCATTTCACATAAACAAAATAACAGAAGACCCATGCCCCTTCAAACTTTTGTGAAAAAACACTGTCAACCTATAATGTTTAATGTGCATAGACGCAAAACATCAAGAATCTTGAAAAAACTAGACATATATTTAATTAAAGCATTTTAACGATAATTTGCTGTTTTATAATTACATGTATGAATGATCATTTTTAATTACCATGTTTACATTATCATTCTTTTGACCAAACATTGACCGATAAAAGCCAACTTACAATTTGTTAAGAATTGTACTACTTTTTTACGCATTTATAATAATGCAGAAGAAACATAAACGTACATGGGCATAGGGGTAAATTAGCCCCACCCCATCTTCGCTTCAGTGATTGCCTTGTTATATTTGCACATCCGTGTAATCGCTTCATGATCTATAGTGTCACGTTTAGATTCATTAGGTTATTTCTGGCGGAAAAGGGACCAGTTTAGATCCAGATTCATAAGGTTATTTTTGACGGAAAAGTGACCAGTTTAGATCCAGATTTATTAGGTTATTTCTGACGGAAAAGTGACCAGTGTAGATCCAGATTCATTAGGTTATTTCTGACGGAAGAGTGGCCAGTGTAGATCCAGATTCATTAGGTTATTTCTGACGGAAAATTGACCAGTGTAGATCCAGATTCATAAGGTTATTTCAGACGGAAAAGTGGCCAGTGTAGATCCAGATTCATTAGGTTATTTCTGACGGAATAAAGGCCAGTGTAGATCCAGATTCATAAGGTTATTTCTGACGGAAAAGTGGCCAGTGTAGATCCAGATTCATTAGGTTATTTCTGACGGAAAAGTGACCAGTGTAGATCCAGATTCATAAGGTTATTTCTGACGGAAAAGTGGCCAGTGTAGATCCAGATTCATTAGGTTATTTCTGGCGGAAAAGTGGCCAGTGTAGATCCAGATTCATTAGGTTATTTCTGGCGGAAAAGTGGCCAGTGTAGATCCTGATTCATTAGGTTATTTCTAACGGAAAAGTGGCCAGTGTAGATCCTGATTCATTAGGTAATTTCTGACGGAAAAATGACCAGTGTAGATCCAGATTCATTAGGTTATTTCTGGAGGAAAAGTGACCAGTGTAGATCCAGATTAATTAGGTAATTTCTGGGGGAAAAGTGACCAGTGTTGATCCAGATTTATTTGGTTATTTCTGGAGGAAAAGTGACCAGTGTAGATCCAGATTCATTAGGTTATTTCTAGGGGAAAAGTGACCAGTGTTGATCCAGATTCATTAGGTTATTTCTGACGGAAAAGTGGCCAGTGTAGATCCTGATTCATTAGGTTATTTTTGGCGGAAAAGTGACCAGTGTTGATCCAGATTCATTAGGTTATTTCTGACGGAAAAGTGACCAGTGTAGATCCAGATTCATTAGGTTATTTCTGACGGAATAAAGGCCAGTGAGGATCCAGATTCATTAGGTTATTTCTGACGGAAAAGTGGCCAGTGTAGATCCTGATTCATTAGGTTATTTCTGGCGGAAAAGTGACCAGTGTAGATCCAGATTCATTAGGTTATTTCTGGAGGAAAAGTGACCAGTGTTGATCCAGATTCATTAGGTTATTTCTGACGGAAAAGTGACCAGTGTAGATCTAGATTCATTACTATGTTATTTCTGGAGGAAAAGTGACCAGTGTAGATCCTGATTCATAAGGTTATTTCTGACGGAAAAGTGACCAGTGTAAATCCTGATTCATTAGGTAATTTCTGGAGGAAAAGTGACCAATGTAGATCCTGATTCATTATGGTATTTCTGGAGGAAAAGTGACCAGTGTAGATCCTGATTCATAAGGTTATTTCTGACGGAAAAGTGACCAGTGTAGATCCTGATTCATTAGGTTATTTATGGCGGAAAAGTGGCCAGTATAGATCCTGATTCATTAGGTTATTTCTGGGGGAAAAGTGACCAGTGTAGATCCAGATTCATTAGGTTATTTCTGACGGAAAAGTGGCCAGTTTAGATCCAGATTCATTAGGTTATTTCTGACGGAAAAGTGACCAGTGTAGATACAGATTCATGAGATTATGTCTGACGGAAAAGTGACCAGTGTAGATCCAGATTCATTAGGTTATTTCTGGGGGAAAAGTGACCAGTGTAGATCCGGATTCATTAGGTTATTTCTGACGGAAAAGTGACCAGTGTAGATCCAGATGTGTCAGTTGATCTTGATCTACACTTGATGCTTAAGTGATAAATAGGCGTATCCATGAAGTATAGGATTAACCATTTAAATACAAAGTTTGGTTCCAATAAGTTCATCAGTTCTTAGCTAACAGACAAAGTTAAAGTGAATGATTAGTTTTGTTTTGTTGACAAAAAACAAGCTCAAAAAGGGACATACCGCTTTTAAATAAGACCTCGACATGTTGGTTATCATAAGCGATATAAGTTTGTTAAAAAATTTAGCAAAAAGCCAAGTTATAGCTAATGTTAAGTCATGGTGGTTAAATAGACAGACCGACGGATGGATATACAGACTGACGGACAGATAAATAAAGGTTTGGGGAGGCCTATTAACGGACTCGACTATTCAAAATGCTATCATTTCACATAAACAAAATAACAGAAGACCCATGCCCCTTCAAACTTTTGTGAAAAAACACTGTCAACCTATAATGTTTAATGTGCATAGACGCAAAACATCAAGAATCTTGAAAAAACTAGACATATATTTAATTAAAGCATTTTAACGATAATTTGCTGTTTTATAATTACATGTATGAATGATCATTTTTAATTATCATGTTTACATTATCATTCTTTTGACCAAACATTGACCGATAAAAGCCAACTTACAATTTGTTAAGAATTGTACTACTTTTTTACGCATTTATAATAATGCAGAAGAAACATAAACGTACATGGGCATAGGGGTAAATTAGCCCCACCCCATCTTCGCTTCAGTGATTGCCTTGTTATATTTGCACATCCGTGTAATCGCTTCATGATCTATAGTGTCACGTTTAGATTCATTAGGTTATTTCTGGCGGAAAAGGGACCAGTTTAGATCCAGATTCATAAGGTTATTTTTGACGGAAAAGTGACCAGTTTAGATCCAGATTTATTAGGTTATTTCTGACGGAAAAGTGACCAGTGTAGATCCAGATTCATTAGGTTATTTCTGACGGAAAAGTGGCCAGTGTAGATCCAGATTCATAAGGTTATTTCTGACGGAAAAGTGGCCAGTGTAGATCCAGATTCATTAGGTTATTTCTGACGGAAAAGTGGCCAGTGTAGATCCAGATTCATTAGGTTATTTTTGACGGAAAAGTGACCAGTGTAGATCCAGATTCATAAGGTTATTTCTGACGGAAAAGTGGCCAGTGTAGATCCAGATTCATTAGGTTATTTCTGACGGAAAAGTGGCCAGTGTAGATCCAGATTCATAAGGTTATTTCTGACGGAAAAGTGGCCAGTGTAGATCCAGATTCATTAGGTTATTTCTGGCGGAAAAGTGGCCAGTGTAGATCCTGATTCATTAGGTTATTTCTAACGGAAAAGTGGCCAGTGTAGATCCTGATTCATTAGATTATTTCTGACGGAAAAATGACCAGTGTAGATCCAGATTCATTAGGTTATTTCTGGAGGAAAAGTGACCAGTGTAGATCCAGATTAATTAGGTAATTTCTGGGGGAAAAGTGACCAGTGTTGATCCAGATTTATTTGGTTATTTCTGGAGGAAAAGTGACCAGTGTAGATCCAGATTCATTAGGTTATTTCTAGGGGAAAAGTGACCAGTGTTGATCCAGATTCATTAGGTTATTTCTGACGGAAAAGTGGCCAGTGTAGATCCTGATTCATTAGGTTATTTTTGGCGGAAAAGTGACCAGTGTTGATCCAGATTCATTAGGTTATTTCTGACGGAAAAGTGACCAGTGTAGATCCAGATTCATTAGGTTATTTCTGACGGAATAAAGGCCAGTGAGGATCCAGATTCATTAGGTTATTTCTGACGGAAAAGTGGCCAGTGTAGATCCTGATTCATTAGGTTATTTCTGGCGGAAAAGTGACCAGTGTAGATCCAGATTCATTAGGTTATTTCTGGAGGAAAAGTGACCAGTGTTGATCCAGATTCATTAGGTTATTTCTGACGGAAAAGTGACCAGTGTAGATCTAGATTCATTACTATGTTATATCTGGAGGAAAAGTGACCAGTGTAGATCCTGATTCATAAGGTTATTTCTGACGGAAAAGTGACCAGTGTAGATCCTGATTCATTAGGTTATTTATGGCGGAAAAGTGGCCAGTATAGATCCTGATTCATTAGGTTATTTCTGGGGGAAAAGTGACCAGTGTAGATCCAGATTCATTAGGTTATTTCTGGGGGAAAAGTGACCAGTGTAGATCCGGATTCATTAGGTTATTTCTGACGGAAAAGTGACCAGTGTAGATCCAGATGTGTCAGTTGATCTTGATCTACACTTGATGCTTAAGTGATAAATAGGCGTATCCATGAAGTATAGGATTAACCATTTAAATACAAAGTTTGGTTCCAATAAGTTCATCAGTTCTTAGCTAACAGACAAAGTTAAAGTGAATGATTAGTTTTTTTTGTTGACAAAAAACAAGATCAAAAAGGGACATACCGCTTTTAAATAAGACCTCGACATGTTGGTTATCATAAGCGATATAAGTTTGTTAAAAAATTTAGCAAAAAGCCAAGTTATAGCTAATGTTAAGTCATGGTGGTTAAATAGACAGACCGACGGATGGATTTACAGACTGACGGACAGACGGACGGGCGGACGGTCAGACTTACGGACAAACTGTGACGACAGATGGACAAACAGTCACTTTCCTTGAAAAGGTTACGCGTGTTAAGTATTATCTTACCTCCACATGACTTATATAAAGATGACGACAAATACGCGCATTCAATATTTTATTGAATGCAAGGTGAAAGTAAAAACCGCTTATTTTTGACATACGTTCTATTCATTTAAATCATTTAAATGATCTCTCTTACTTTTGATTGAGAAATAATAGCTGTATAGAGAAGAGTACCGTAATTTAGCTCCAAGGTATGGGCCGTCTTGCACAAAATACATTTCTAGGATTGAATTTTAAATATGATAAGGTAGCGGATTGTAAATGTATTGTAAATCTTCACATAAAGATGACGATGACGATTAATTTTTACGAAAAGAAAAAGCAACAACATACGTTTCGATGACCTGTACATATAATTCTATACTGTGGAATTCTTGTAATTAAGATATGTGACAATATTGTGAAGAACGCGAGATTTAGGCAACGTGTACATTCTGTTCTCAGCACAGCAGTAGCAGAAGATAGTGCGCTAGGAACACTGGCGAGATGTAGGCAACGTGTAGAATGATCCTGTTCTCAGCACAGCAGTGGCAGAAGGGAGTGCGCTAGGAACACTCGCGAGATGTAGGTAACGTGTAGAATGATCCTGTTCTTAGCACAGCAGTGGCAGAAGGGAGTGCGCTAGGGACACTCGCGAGATGTAGGCAACGTGTAGAATGATCCTGTTCTCAGCACAACAGTGGCAGAAGAGAGTGCGCTAGGGACACTCGCGAGATGTAGGCAACGTGTAGAATGATCCTGTTCTCAGCACAGCAGTGGAAGAAGAGAGTGCGCTTGGAACACTCGCGAGATGTAGGTAACGTGTAGAATGATCCTGTTCTCAGCACAGCAGTGGCAGAAGGGAGTGCGCTAGGGACACTCGCGAGATGTAGGCAACGCGTAGAATGATCCTGTTCTCAGCACAGCAGTGGAAGAAGGGAGTGCGCTAGGGACACTCGCGAGATGTAGGCAACGCGTAGAATGATTCTGTTCTCAGCACAGCAGTGGCAGAAGGGAATGCGCTAGGGACACTCGCGAGATGTAAACAGCGTGTACATTCTGTTCTCAGCACAGCAGTGGAAGAAGGGAGTGCGCTAGGGACACTCGCGAGATGTAGGCAACGCGTAGAATGATCCTGTTCTCAGCACAGCAGTGGAAGAAGGGAGTGCGCTAGGGACACTCGCAAGATGTAGGCGACGTGTAGAATGATTCTGTTCTCAGCACATCAGTGGCAGAAGGGAGTGCGTTAGGGACACTCGCGGGATGTAGGCAACGCGTAGAATGATCCTGTTCTCAGCACAGCAGTGGAAGAAGGGAGTGCGTTAGGAACACTCGCGGGATGTAGGCAACGTGTACATCCTGTTCTCAGCACAGCAGTGGCAGAAGGGAGTGCGCTAGGGACACTAGCGAGATGTAAACAACGTGTACATTCTGTTCTCAGCACAGCAGTGGCAGAAGGGAGTGCGCTAGGGACACTCGCGAAATGTAAACAGCGTGTACATTCTGTTCTCAGCACAGCAGTGGAAGAAGGGAGTGCGCTAGGGACACTCGCAAGATGTAGGTAACGCGTAGAATGATTCTGTTCTCAGCACAGCAGTGGAAGAAGGGAGTGCGCTAGGGACACTCGCAAGATGTAGGCAACGTGTAGAATGATCCTGTTCTCAGCACAGCAGTGGAAGAAGGGATCGAGTGCGTTAGGAACACTCGCGGGATGTAGGCAACGCGTAGAATGATCCTGTTCTCAGCACAGCAGTGGCAGAAGAGAGTGCGCTAGGGGCAAGGTATTTATATGGCAAGAATCTCTTTTCGAATCAGTAAACACAATTATAACTTCAGATATAATTAAATCATATGCCACAAAAAAACATCTTTGAACTTCAATCCGGAGATGTCGGAGAGCGATAACAAGTATTTTTACACGATAACACAGGTTCTGATAATTGAAAGACCCTGGTTTACGTTTATACATAAACAAAAAGAAGACAAGTCAACTTCTGTGTTAATTGAAAACAGAACAAAAAATTCTGTTGTACAGATGTGTTGCACTTTCTGCACGTGATGTTATTTTCAGAGGATGTTCTAGAATCGCAAGCTAATAATAAGTTTACAGGCATAACAACGCTAAATTTCACTAGAGCATTTATATAAAATTTGAAAGAATGTTGGATCAAGGATTATATTTACTTGATGGACCTAGACTTTTCTATCTGAGTGTAATAAAAATATAATGTAATAGTTTCTAATCTTTTTTAAAGCTACACTTTGTTTAAGAACGCAAATGCGTCTATTCACCAATTGCAGCTTCCAAAAAGTTATACCGGTAGCGAATTGACACGCCGGATGTTTTGACAAGTCATCAAGCCACCTTCAAACTACCTGTATAGTGCCGATATCCTGATCAACAGAAGAAGATTGCATCGTCCACCGGAAGGTACCGTTTAAGGTAATACTTAACCTTTCCCGTATGCACTTAGGTGTGTGTATGTACAGTTTTTTATATGTAGACGGAAATTAGTAAGAATTAATCAGACCCAATGTTATAAAACTGAGAATCTAAACCAGTCTCAAATCTCAAGGATCTGATTGGCTGAAATGGCGGCTGGTTGCCAATTCAGCCAATCAGATCATTGAGATTTGAGACTGGTTTTCAAATCTCAGTTTATAATCTTCAGCACATGTTTAAACTGAGTCTATTGACTGTGACAAGTGGTGAGCAACTGTCACAATACCATCAGGCGGGGATTGAACCTACAGATCTTAATTAAAATCTGAGACAATTGAGAAACATTTCAGTTGATATTCTTTGAAGAACTTGGGCTACATGTAGGTGCCTAATTAAGGGAATTTAACTGAGTTTGTTGAATGTATAAGACAGGTGATGAGCGGTCAGTAACAAATCACTTAGCTGTGATTATACCTACAAGCGTCGGTCTGAATCTGCAATCTGGTGATGACGATTCTGCACTTTCTTAGCTGACATACTTTATCAGATATCTTATAAACGTAGCAACTACAGTACCTTGTTTATTGCTGTCGCCGGTTATTTTCAAGACGGTATTAGGTAGCGGGAATATATTAATGCTACTTAGTCTGGATATATATTGAAGGTCTTATTATATTGTGTCCTGGATAGATGCGCATGCTTAATATAGCGCATGCGCAATGTGCAGAAATGTTATTTCGACTATCGTGGACTTCGCGATTAAGAACTAAATAAACAACTTTATTGCAGGAATCGAAAACTTTGCATTGTTAAACTTTATAATTTAAAAGAAGATGCATATAGATTTATGTTGAACAATTTTATCATTACGAGGAATGAAACAAAAAAATGAATTTCATGCCTCCCTAAAGTGGAATACAGTAAAGTAGGTCATCTGACTAGCAGCGTGTTGTAAAGTCTTGAAAAAAGAGTGAACATTGTTAGCGACTGCTGACCTTGTTGCGATCAATCAAAAGTAAGTTTTTAATATTCGATCGGCAATTATTACTGCTGAGAAAAACACAGTTGTCCTTGTTAGTGATATGCTATCTTTTCGTTCCTTTGATTCGTTGCGGCGATACGAAACACCCAAATCCACCCAAATATACCCAAATTCACCCAAATCTATGCAAAATCCACCCAAAATACACCAAATCCACCCAAATCTACACCAAATCCACACAATTTCACATTAAATCTAATAATAAAATAATTCGAATTTTATTATTATTTCATTATTATTCTCATGTGTATAAGAAACGCTAAGATATGATCATTACTTAATAAAACCTTCTTTAAAACATCAACATATTCCATATTCATCTATTCTACCAAAATGGCCCACAATCAATTTGTATAAATGCCGCAAATGTAATTAAACTGTTCGTCTATTTCCTGCTATTGCGAATTTAAAGTGAAATTTTTAACATGCCGATTCCCCAGTTAGCGCGAAAGTTACGCATAGTATTTCTTTGTACATTTCGACGTCATAATATTTAATGCAGAATAAAGGTACAATGTATAAGTTTGTTTGCGTGAATTTCTTAAACGTTTGCAAATAAAATATACTTAAGCAGCATTTGGGTTGCGATAATGATACATAAACAAAAACAACAACAATCACATTTATTGCATTAAAAGTGCTTATGCAAAACACATAAATTTTGAGTGAGACATATATCTGACATATATCTGAGAGGTAAAGTATATCTGACATATATCTGAAGGTAATTCAGCATTTGTTATTTTTATTATTAAATATTTTTCTGGAAATTCGCAAAATATAGTGTATTGAGTATTTTACATATATTTATGAAACTTTCTGTGTATAAAGAATTGTTTTTAAGTTTATTTAACAGAATGAAACACGCTTTCATGTTTTTGTCAAATCATGAGCTATTCAGTATGAAATTCCAGAAAAGAAGTCTTAATTTAAAAAGATTACCCTATCATGTAAAAAAAGGTTCCAAAGTTAAGTTTGCCTGAACTAGAGGAAGCCTGAATGTCTTCAAGACATAATATCACTTTCATCAATTCTGTGGTAAAATAAATTGATACTGTTGCTTTTAAATTATATAATTTGTAAACACTAAATATTACATAAAGATTGGGGAAGAAGTTGTATTCTAAAGGGTATGGTAATTGAAACCCATAGTAGTGGTTAAAAAATGAAAAAAAAATCATAGAATATTGACTTGTTCTTCAAAATCAACAAAACATACATGTATCATACTTGATAGGCAAATAATATGTGGTGAGAACACTATCAAAAAGGAAAAATTATGAAAAGGACAAGTGTGATACAGATAGGCAAGGTTTGAAATCAGAATGCAGGTTGGATAGCTTCTTTTTTTTCAAAATATCATTAAAACAAATCAACAAATGGGCTAGACATTGCAATACAATTCTGTGAGAGATTATTCAGTTGTCTGTGAATAATAGACCGTCTGTAAAACAGTAAGTTACTGTTTTACTTTTTCTTGTTTAAGGTTAACTTTAGGTTGTGTTTCGTTCTTTGTTTTGTTTTAAGTTGTACAGAAGAAGATATGAAGACTGCTCATTAAATGAAGAAGACTGCATTATAACAGATGAAAACTGCGCCAAAACAGACGAAAACTGCGTCATAACAGCTGAAGATTGCGTCGTTCGACGGAAGATTCCACTTAAGGTAATAGTAAACAGTTGACTCATAATTATGTCTTTACAATAACAATTCGGTTGATATAGACTACATGTTTACATAATTCTACCGATTCTGTTGACCCGTCACTGCAAGAAGTGAACAACAATCGTGCTGAGATGTAATCTACATACCTGAGTTGTCTGTATACAGTGAAACCCCTCTATTACGGACACCTAAAGGACTAAGGGAAAGGGTCCTTCACAGCGGGTTGTCCTAAATTGTGGGTTTAAATAAAAAAGAAGAGAAAATATCTGTTCTTCAAATATCGCCTGTATTACCGGGGTGTCCTTAATATCGACTTTTTGCAGTGGCGGATCAAGGGGAGGTTCAGGGGTTTCGGATTAACCCCCTAATTGCCGTAAATTGTTTGGTCCCGCGTGGTTCAAGGTTCGAAGTTTGCGAGTATGAATCAATATGACTGGTTTCCGGAACGAAATCGATGATCAGTTGGTGCTAAATTGTTTCATTTGATCACAAAAATGCTGCCTCAGTGGTAGTCTTGGGTGTCAAAACTTAGACTTCCTGCCTGTTGCGTACTCCCAATTAAAACCTGTGTATTGCCAGTAAACAACTTCGCACTGTTGTACACTTGCCACGGTATGTGGTCAATCTGCTTTTAATCGAAACAAGAAAGTAGGAAATTGTTAATCAATGGAAAACTTAGTATTGAATGTTTTTGCGTCCCGAAGTCACTGTCACGGGCATTTAATAAATCACAGCAAAGGTGACCTTTTGCAACTTAATAACATTCGAAGTTAGAGCTAGAGTCTGGGCCAATAATTTTAAAATTAATTCAAGGATTTTAGCGCTAAAATCATAAAACTATCGTTTCTGCTTAAATTGGTCCCTTACAGATTGGACTAAATTTGTTTGCCGTTCATGAAAATAAAGCATTTTAAAATTGACTTACTTAGCCGTAACATACTTTATATCCTACGCAGATTATATCGGTGCCGCTCCGTTTTTCTAAATTATTTCTAACTAAAAACAATATTACTTGATTTCGGGACTTTTTATTCTTAATTCAACAACAAATTAATTCAACATTGTTGGCAGATTTTAAGTTTATTTAAACAAGATATTTTATTAATTCGGACAAATATTGACTTGACCGTATGATGGAAGCTGGACGGATTCTTCGCCGCGTTTTCTGGTACAAAGAGAGGATGGTTCTGAATATTCAATGTTAGTTAAGCTGTTTAAATACATTAATAACTCAAGTATAACCATCTAATTTCTTTGCTTCAATAAAGATTTTCAACGTTCAACATCTAAAACACTGAATATTACCGACGTTAAAAGTGTATATAATTTCGGACAGAAAAAGAAATCCGATTTTTTCTCCTTACACACTTTTAATATGTAATGATAACATAATCACTAAAGTTGACTCTGGACTTGGCATATTAATGTTCATAAATTTTTTTTATGCAACTTGATTTAAAAGAAATGGTATGTTATATTGTTTTCCAGTGGGGAACCAAAAGTATTTCACGGCTAATTTCTCTCTTAACCCAATCCCACCACAAACTGTTATTCATTTTATATCATATGGCTCCATTACATATAAAATGTCTTCAACAAGTATTGGACACAAACTGGGAACCCTGAACAACAGCCATTTCGAGCTGCTTTTTCTCTAACAACTTCTCAAGTTGAAACATCGTGTATGGCATATGTAGATTTAAATAATGAGATATAGTATTGGATCTGAGTACATTTAATTTTAGTTAAAATCAAGTATGAAAGAGTAGTCCAAATCATGCTATAAAATCTCCACAAAATACCTAAGAGTACAGGATTTAGCATATAAATTTTCAAACATTTCAAAGGGAACAGGCTCCAGTTCTCTTCATTAGTTAGGCATCTTACAAAATTTGAAATTCATTTTAGCCTCTTACAAATTTTATTTATTGAGAACCCTAAACGTGCCTGAAGGGCTGATGTTCAAGCTCAATTACAAATAAACGGTTAAAAATATGACTCGATGAGTTGAACCCCCCTTGCTGAAATCCTGGATTCGCCCCTATCGAGTGTCCGTAATGAGTGGTTTAACTGTACTTAGTCGGACTTTCCCTTCAACGGATTCGAGTCTGTTGAATGTAGTTAGCTCTAACTTATTTCACACTCATAAACTGAATTCATGTCAACATACTTCGGTGTCTGTTGACTGGAAAGTCAAGTTGTCAACAAACTGTCCGAAATACCACCAGGCTTGTATTAAACCTACAGACCTCTATTTGAATCTGATACCGTTTACAAATTCGTCTTTAAAGTAAAATTAAGCATTAATTTAAATGTCGGTTCTTTAAAGACATATGTTTGATAATGAGTTGAGGTCGAATCACACTTAAGGCATTATATTGTATTTTGTTTTCTTTTGTGTTTCAGTTTAACAGAAGAAGATAACTTAAAGATGAAGATCAAATGATAGTGCCTCTAGCTGGAAGAGAACCCGCACCAAACCAAGGTTTTTTTTCTTGTTTTTGAGTGAGTGAGTGAGTGAGTGAGTGAGTGAGTGTGTGCGTGAGTGTACGTGTGTGTGAGTGAGTGTGTGAGTGAGGGAGTGAGTGAGTGAGTGATGGGTGAGTGGTGAGTTAGTGAGTGATGAGTGAGTGAGTGAGTGATGGGTGAGTGGTGAGTTGGTGAGTGGATGAGTGGTGAGTGATGAGTTAGTGAGTGATGAGTGTGTGAGTGAGTGATGAGTGAGTGTGTAAGTGATGAGTGTGTGTACCTGATTAGAGAGAGAGAGAGAGACAATGAGAGAGTGAGAGATAGAGAGTGAGAGATAAAAAGAGAGAGAGAGAGAGAAGAGAGAAAAATGGAAAGAAATAAAATAATGAATTAAGGAAAAAAGGAAAGTAATAAAATAATGAATTAAGGAAAAAAGGAAAGAAATAAAATAATGAATTAAGGAAAAAAGGAAAGAAATAAAATAATGAATTTAAGAAAAAAAGAAAGAAATTAAATAATGAATTAAGGAAAGAAGGAAAGAAAAAATGAGTAAAAAAAAAGAAGGAAAGAAAAAAATGAATTAAGGAAAGAAGGAAAGAAAAAAATGAATTAAGGAAAGAAGGAAAAAAATGAATTTATAAAAGAAGGAAAGAAAAATAATTTAGGAAAGAAGGAAAAAAAATGAATTAAGGTAATATGGAAAGAATCAAAATTATGAATTCAAGAAAAAAGAAAAAACGCAAAAAAGGAAATAAAGAAATAAAAAAGAAACAAAGAATGAATTTTAGAATCAAATAAGGAAAGAAACAAAGAAAGAAATAAATACATAATGATACAAACATACAAAACAAAAGAAATAAAATAAAAAAGAAAAAATGGAATTGAGATGAAATATGGAAAGAAAAACAAACAAACTGAAATTTAGAAAAATAGAAACAAAGAATGAAATTTGGAATGAAATTATGAATGAAATTCAGGAAATAAAGGAATAAAAAAGTATGAAATAAGGACAGAATGAAACAAACAAACAAAGCAACAAAATAAAATAAAATAAGGAAAGATGGGAAGCAAAGAATGAAATAAAGAATGAAAGAAAGAAAAAAACCCACAAAGAATGAAATTGAGAATAAATTAAGAAAGAAAAAAAAAGACACAATGTAAATAATAATTAAGAATGAAAGAAACAAAAAAAAATAAAAAAATAATCAAAACGTAATAAACACACAAAGAATGAACTTGAGAAAGATATGTAGAAAGCAAGGAAGAGAGAAAGTTTAATAGATAGCGGAAAAGAAAGAAAGGTAAAGCGAGAAAGAAAAGATAGATAAATTGATAGAGAGTACGTGAGTGAGAGATGAGTGATGATTGATTAAGTGAGTAATGAGTGATTGATTGTGTGAGTAAGAGATGATTGATTGATTGATTGATTGATTGATGAGTGAGTGAGTGAGTGAGTGAGTGAGTGAGTGAGTGAGTGAGTGAGTGAGCGAGCGAGGATCGAGCGAGTGAGCGAGTGAGTAAGTGAGACAGGAAGACAGAATTGGAGAGAGAGAGAGAGAAAGAGAGAGAGAGAGAGAAAGAGAGAGAGAGAGACAGAGAGAGGATTGAAATCACGTGTAAGGACATTGTGTTGTGTTTTTGTTTTCTTTTTGTTTCAGTTTCACAGAAGAAGATTACAGATGAAGAAAGGTTTGGTAGGTTTGGTAGGTTTTCCTTTTTTTATTTCTTCTTAGGTAAGGTGTATGGTAAGGTGTTAGGCAAGGCGTTAGGTAAGGTATTAGGTAAGGTGTAAGGTAAGGTTTATGGTAAGGTGTTTGGTAAGGTGTAAGGTAAGGTGTATGGTAAGGTCTGAGGTAAGATGTATGGTAAGGTCTTAGGTAAGGTGTAAGGTAAGGCGTATCGTAAGGTGTAAGGTAAGGCGTATCGTAAGGTGTAAGGTAAGGTCTTAGGTAAGGTGTAAGGTAAGGTGTATCGTAAGATGTATGGTAAGGTATTATGTAAGGTGTAAGGTAAGGTATTAGGTAAGGTGTATGGTAAGGTGTAAGGTAAGGTGTATGGTAAGGTGTAAGGTAAGATGTATAGTAAGGTCTTAGGTAAGGTGTATGGTAAGGTCTTAGGTAAGGTGTAAGGTAAGGTGTATGGTAAGGTGTATCGTAAGGTGTACGGTAAGGTCTTAGGTAAGATGTATGGTAAGGTCTTAGGTAAGGTGTATGGTAAGGTCTTAGGTAAGGTGTAAGGTAAGGTGTATGGTAAGGTGTATCGTAAGGTGTATGGTAAGGTCTTAGGTAAGGTGTATGATAAGGTCTTAGGTAAGGTTTAAGGTAAGGTGTAAGGCAAATACCGACTATACATTTGCACGACTGGGTACGAACCAAACACATATCCGAGTCCGCTGGTGGACTTAAAACAAAGAATCCCGTCACACTAATGTAATGTTGACCTTTCAAACCTGAGCCTCTGGCAACACAATGGGCGCGTTATGGTGCGACTGAGGGTAGTAGGTCTTCGGACCCAATAGCCAGTATGTTAAACCTCGGACTTCGGTCTGAGGAGTGCTACCCTATTGTCTCATTACTTGTGACGTCCGTGGGATTCTAGATTTTTAATGCGGCTTGTAAAGAACATGTTTTAAGTCATAAACAAATTTAAAACAGATATAAAATGCACGGATACAACAGCCGACTAGTTGGCATTTAAGTTTGTTATGTATATGACTTGTCACATGTGCTTTACAAAAGGTCCCAAGCCCTTAAAACGCAGAGGGAAAATCAAAAAAGATACAGTATCCTACAAGTTAAATATTGCAAATACATTACAGTGAAATCAAATTAACATTACTCTGCATTGTTGTTGCGACAAAATAAAAGATGGGAGTTGAAATTATTAACCTTAAAGTTTGTTTGAAATCGCGAATTGATTTATTTATTTACCGCGTTTCAGTTGTTGTCGTTACTTACCGTTTAAGTATAAGTAACAAGACCTTAATCGATAAAGTATTAAATTTCAAGGCATTACCAATTTGAAAGTGCAGTATTCGAATCAATTCAACAAATATTTAGGGTTCTTTTTGGATAAATCGCAGTTGACGCTAGGCATATTTTATAACCTACATTTTTTCGTGACTTAATATAATAATAAGAGCCCACAATCATAAAACTACGATTGGAGACCAGTCTCAAATCTCAAACATCTGATTGGCTGAATGGGGAACAGTCGCCATTTCAGCCAATCACCTCCTTGAAGTTTGAGACTGGTCTCCAATTTAGTTTTATGATATTGGGAAATGGCAAATTACGTGGAGTTAGATTTGTGATCTAGAGCAAAGGCGAATGACGTGGAGTTTAATTTAATATTTGAAAAAAAAATCTTGATATTCTTTCTTATATGGTATTTTATTATCATTTTGTGCATAATGGTGTTTAACGACAAACAAATGTATTATCCTAGTCCGGATTACCTGCACCTTCATAGCTTCGCAAAGGATCAGACACGTGGCAACTAATGGCGAACGAGATACTTTAATTAAGCAAAATGTGATTTTCGAAATTTGTTGTTCATCCGTTAGTCATTTAGCCTAACAACTACGTTTGACAGAAAATAATCAAAATATGTTATTCATTTTCAATGGATCGATAGCATCTGAGAGAAATCGCGATAAAGCCTAGTTGAATAGGTTTCGGATAAAGCGTTTTCCAATACAATTTCTGATACACCATTTTCAATAAATACTATGATTCTTTTAGTAAGAGCATGATTCACATTAATGCTTTTAATGACTTTTAACCATTAAAGTGGTAAGATTTTGAGTTCCAGATCCAGTGTAGAACCAGATCAGAGTTTGGACATAATCAGTTACATTAGTTTGTAATGGGATAATGTACTACCAGTTTTCATCCCGATCATTCGGAACATCCTAATCCGGATCTACACTGGGCGCTTCTTGGTCAGAAATAACTTAATGAATACTTAAGTGAACAGCACAGATGCGTCGGCTCGACTCAGCTGATCTTGATCTACACTGTGGTAACATCCATATCACATGAAGGGTTAAAGCTCAGACACTAGCTTTAATGTCTTGTTTGTATGGATCATGCATTAAACTCCATGCATTAAGGTGTACATTGGTATTTTACTATCATTATCATATTTTTAAATACACAATATTTGGTAAAAATGATATGTATGTTATAACAACCATTTAGTATATTCTTTCTAATCTGACTTTTAAAAAATGTATATCTTTTAGAGTGTGTGTATGCACTACTTTAACAATATGAAAAAGGAAATTATTTTCATAAAAATGCTTGTTATGTACCCTTTGGCTATTAATCACCCCCTGTAGCATGCTAATCTGCTTGTAACATAGCTTGCATGGTGAGTGCTACTGCACTAAAGCACATTAGCCATTAGCTAGGCTCCCTAAGTGCAAGAGGACCTAGGGGTTGAGTTCATACAATACAGAAATATATTCACCAGTTGATTCCCTGATGGATATCATCAAGAATCGTGTGGACAGTTGGTTAGTCTCCAATTAGTAAATATTACAAACCAACAGTATTTAACAAAATTTATTAATTTCACATGCGAGACAATTTACACAATTCTTTTGTTATTGTTTTATTGAAAATGTCAATGTAGCAAGCAGAAACAATTACTTAAAAGATCTTTTTTTTTATTTTGATCATCATTACAATCACATGAATGAATATACAACGGCGCTTGAAGTCGTTATTTTGCAAACATAAACATTACCGTATGCAGACGAACACATGTTTACCTTCCCGAAAACGCCGATGACTGTCTCGCCATACGATACAGCCTTCACAACATACAACACCATGTCTAAAATAAGCACAGAGGTGGAAACAATACAATCTATATCTATAAATAACTGATACGCGTTTACTACAGGGCTGACTTGGTATGCCTGGTAACGTACTCGTAATAGTGAAAACATTGAAATAGTATGAAATAGATCCCTTAACAAAACGTAATAATATTTCATCAATAGCACTATTCTCCATTATCTGCACATACGGGCTTGTAAGTTCCCCAGATTTCGTCAAATTTTGTAAAGTCATAGTTTTTTGAGCATTAAAACTTATTAATTGAAGAAACAAGCTGTTTTAACTTGGAAGTGAAGATTTTATTTTTGACTGATATATGTGGAGCTTAATTGTCAACACAATATTATTCAACGCTTTTTGCGAGTCTCTACGCCAAAAATAACATCTGCCTTTGTCCAATCAAGATTATCAAGATTACACTTTTTTATAAATGTTTTAACATTCTGTAACAAGTTCTGGCTAAACTCACATTCCCAAAATAAGTGAGTTATTGTTTCAGGATTCATTCCACAGAAACTGCAGTTGCTATTATCTCTAAGACTCATTTTTTGAAAGAAGGTGGTTTGTACCAATAATTCTATGATTTATTCTTTACTGGAACCACTGTAATTTAGGATCTTTAGTGCATACAAAGGGAAGTTTGTAATTATTTTTCCAATCTTGTTCATTAAAAATTAAATTCTAATCTCCATTTTCTTTGAGATACGTGGAGTGAGATTGAATTTAAAAGTATTGAATAATAAATATTTCTGCAACCCTTTTTTGTTTTATTTAGTAACTTAGCAAGAAAAGATTGGATTGGATCTGCTAGCTTGACAGCTTTGTGTACAATATTTAGACTATCTAAAAACTTCTTAAGGAATGGATAATGTTATTAAATTGTAAAAAGTTTGTTAGAACTGAATATTTACTCTTAAAATCTTCAAAAGTAAGGAATCTGCCATTTCTGTTCATCAAATCGTTTATAAATACACTTTCCTTTTCCAGATATTTTTTGTCACAGAAAGATCTCCCTGCAATCTTGAACATTTGATTAAACCAAATAGGCAGTGAAAGAAACTCTTCCCATGATTTAGGTGATGCTGTGTGAGACAAAGATATAAAGCCATTCCAGACATCTTTCCAGAAATCATTGGTTAGATGATTGACATTATTTTTTATATAGTCACAGCCAAATTTCCAAAAGTTACATGTAGACTAAATGGACAAATAACTTTAACTAATTCTGTGTATTTGGTGCAATTATTGAAACATCTTTTGATCCATGTTACTTTAAGAGCATCAATAAATGTTGCTAAATCTACCACACGCAAACCACCACAATCATAGTTATTAGTAATTACATTTCTCTTGATTTTGTCTGGTGAACCATTCCATAAAAACTCAAAAGTATTGTATGGTTTTAATTATTTCTTGTTTTGGATTAGGTAATCGAATAATAAGATGATTTAGCTTAGACAAAGCTAACTTTTTTATAACCATATTTTTGCCTATGGGTGATAGTATCCTTTTTGATCAGTTTAAAAATAAATGTTTGATTTCTAATATTTTTGATGTATAGTTAATTTCTACCATAGAGTTTAAGTTCACAGAAAAAAGAACGCCTAAAAGTTTAAATTTTGCATACCATTTTCAGTTTAAGTCTCTACAGATCCTATTTTCATTTTCCTTTTTAGAACCAATCAAAACTGCGTTTGTTTTGTCCATATTGATATTAAGCCCCGATATATCAGCATAAAATTTCAACACTTGCATAGTATTTACAAGAGATTTTTCTGAACCATCTAACATTAGAATTGTATCATCTGCATACTGTGAAATAATGAATTCATTTTAATCTACTTTAATGCCCTATTTCAGGTACATTGGTTTGGGACATTGTCCATGAATTTCAGAGTTCTCATGCAAACGGGTTTTCTTTTGTTTAGTATGTGCTTGATAATTAGAACATGGATTGGACTAAATTGAGCTTGCAAACATTAAAAGTTTAGCCAGTTTTCGCCATTTGCAACGTTTGCGACTTCTTAATATTATAAAAGTAAGTTTACGGATCGCTAACCCACATGTCTGCTCAACCCTTCTTCATATTTATTATTTTCGATTCGATTGTTTGTTTGTCTTTTTTGCTTATTTATTGTTGCTTCTCTGTGCGTATGTGTGATTTATTTTTTGTTTGTTTGCATCTTGACATGAAACCTTATTATTGTTTTAATATAATAATGAATTATGTTATATCCCCATGTTGTACATGTAAAGTACCTGGGAAAACTAAAAGATATGTTTTGTTCTGTTTTGTAACTTTGAAAGTACTTGTCCTTTTAATCAGTTTTTTCTCACATTCCCGGAAGAAAAGATAGAGATTATGAGATTAAATCAGTGTCAGTGGTCGTCCAACTCATTGATGTCTTGGTCAATTTCAAATTCCAACAAGCCAATTCGTTTAATTTATATTCTATGCCAAGTACTGGTTATTTCTAACACAGCAACTGGAGAAGTAAGGCTTTATTTATATATTTATGCAGGCATTTGCATAATGCAAAAGTTATCAAAGGGCCACTTTGTGCTTAACGGTCTGACCGGAACAAGACGAAGATATGCGCATCTCGTCTTGGTATTAATGGTTCCCAGAAAGTTTCGTTGAATCGATCCAGCTGTTGCAGAGAAATAGCACGGAGACGAATACTGCTCTATATTCATAATGCATAAGTAATCAAAGGGCCATAACTCTGTGTTAAAGGGTCTGACCAGAGCAAGACGACGATATGCGCAACTCCTCTTGGCAGTGATGATTCTCAGATTTTTTTTTTGAAATCCATCCAGTAGTTGCAGAGAAATAGCGCGGAAACAAAATTCGGACGGACGGATTGACGGATGGATGGACGGACGCACCGACGGAGGGCAGGACGGACAACGCCAAAACAATATCCCTCTCCCGATTTCATCGGCGGGGGATAATTAGTGACGCTACGAATAGGATAGCATTTAGAGCGACATCGTAAAGGCCTTCTTATTAAATTTTTCAGGCGTAAAAACCTTCTCCTTTTGATCAGTTTTTCTCTCATCCCCGGAAGAAAAGATAGAGATTATCAGATTAAATCAGAGTCAATGATCGTCCAACCAAATAGATGACATGGCCCATTTTTAATGCGAATCAGTAACGCTACAGACAGGATGGCGTCTTTAACTACTGTAACATCGTAAAAACTTTTTTATCAAATTATCCAGGCGTTCATTTCTTGGAATAAATGTACGCTGATTATCATATTACAAAATCCAGCCACAGAAATCCAAATGAAATCCATAACTTTTTAAGATGTTTTAGCGATATGTTTTAATGTAGGATTTTAATGCATATGCCGTCATTTTTGTTCTTTATTGTGTTTATTGACATAATTATGACAAAAAATAAACTTATTCTTAGTACCTTAAATAATACAGTCAAAATTTAAAAAAAGTATAACTTAAAGTTGAGTTTAAAATCCAACTCGATATGTTTCGTGATACTTGGGCCTGTGGCTTAACCCTTATTGGCTATACTTATCTCATATTTGTAAATTGTTAATGATTTCTGTTTTTTTTTTCAAATGGACTGTTTTCAAAAATGACTGGTTTTGGTTTTTCCTTTTATAAAAATGTACAAAAAACAGTTACTTCCAACTTTGCATAGGTGTCTCATCATGCCCTTTAGAGATTTGTGAAGTTTCATCAAGATAGCACCAAAAATATTCTTTACTGTCAAAAAATGTCACGAGTGTGACATAAAAGTGTGACACTTTTAAAAAATCACATTTGTTCAGAACATTATTTTTCAAAAAGCTTGAATAAAAACATGTTTAGTGTTGTTTTAGTAAAAAGTGCATTTATTAGGCATCAAATAATGATAAAATTAAGCATATTATACTTGAAGTAATCAAATATTCTGCTAGATTAGAAAATACCTCAATCAATACATCTTTGCTTAATAAATTTATAGGACTTTAAAGCTTAGAAATGTTTTGTGTATCATTAAGTGTTATGTTTCTAGATGCAATAATTATAATATAATCACCTCTATGAAAATTATATTTGTCTGCAGCTCCCTTCAGAAAATGTAAGCTAAATTTGTCAGGAATGTGACATTATGCATATATTGCAATATTCTGTCCACATATCCTTACAAAAAAGCAAGAGCATGTTTTTTCTTAGAAGTCTATGTCGTGTTTTGTTAAATTGGGACAAACAGGAATGGCCTTAATGAAACATTTTTTGAATACAATGCACTTATATGGTTGTAAGAGTGTGACACACTTTCTAAAAAATATGATTTTTTTTATCTTTATGCAATACCACAAGTTCTAAAGCACTTATATTTGATGCTTCAAAATGTATTTTAACAGAAATGCACCTTTAAATGATAAGAAACAGTAATATTGTATTTTAAGCACAAAAATTAAAATGCCTGTGATTTATTTAATTTTGGTCAATTTTTATTCTGCCATGTATGAGTATAACTTGATTGATTTTGATCACTGTAAAATCTGTACAAACATATGGAGCAAACAGTTTGGACTTTTTATGAACTTAAATTCTTTACCTTTTTTCACTTGCTATTTTTCAAATGACAATATCTCAGCAACCAGTTGACTGATTTCAAAAAATCTTTAATACAGTTCTGTTCTCAGTTTCAATAAGCAAAAATACAGAATAACACCTTTGAAATTTGTATGAACTTTAATTTTTCACGTTTTTTTTATTTTTCAGCCATGTTTTTTTCAAACAGCCCAATTACTCTTTTATAAAAAATACTCTCATTCCTTCTGTGAAGTTTGATAGTAATATTAACATTCAAAATGTGGCTACTTATATTTATAGCCTGATTCACACTGTCCCGGCATACAGCCCCGGTTTAGACACCGTAGCCAAGCCTGGAAGAACCACATTGAATCGGGAAAAAAAACGTGTTGATTCGGCGATTACCAGAGTGGCCCCAGTGGTTTTTAAAATTTTAATACAACCGGAACTCACCGGGACCTATTTCGGCTTATTCCGGTGAGATCTAAGACACCACCGTAGCTCTTCCGGTTGCCACCGTAAGACCTAAGGGTGAACAGAGCAAACCGGCATAGGCTGTGTCCAAGGTGATGATATGGAGACACGTTGTGTCACGGAAGAAAGCCGAAGTAGCCGGTCTTATAACGTTTGAGCACGGTAGTAGCCGGTGAATGTCCGTAAAGTAACGATGGGGCCACGATATGGCTACCTTGAAAGCCGATGGACGCCGATTTAACTCGGAAGCCATATTTAAACAATGGTTTAATATAAGTGACCAAACTGGGATCCACCGAGGCTGTATACCGGGGCAATGTGACCTAGGCTTGACGAATCTTCTCGGTTCGACCCGGTTCACCCCGGTCCACCGACTACAATTATCAATCGGGACTCACCGGGGAATACACCGATACAGTGTGAAACGAGCATAATATGAATATTTCACTTTGTTATCATGTTCGGAAAATACAAACGTTAGAAAAATAATACAAATGTTGATGATCGCTCAACAAAAACAGTCATAATTGAACTCATGTCTGTCGTTTATATTGTTGAGCTCTAATTATTTAACTCTAAGTAATTACGACCTTTGAAGTTTGTTGAGCAAGAAGCAAACCTAATGTTGATAAGTTTTTCTTCTCTTACATTATTTGTTTTTAATTGTTGGCCATTTGTATGAGGATGGTATAAAATACAAATGTTTTCGATTTTTTCATTACTTTAAAGCTTTACCGTAAAATGTTGATTTAACTCGAATTCCAGTAAACTTTTTATTTAAAATCAGGAGCGGGTCCAGAGGGATAAGTATTGTTGTTCGAACCCCTTCTTTGGCGGCACTATTTAATTTCCATGCGGATTTTGGAATATTTAAGTAAGAAGGCCCCAAATAAACCCCTCTTCTGGTACTGTTTCATCCGACCCTGTTTAATCAGGTCATACATTGATATATTTCTACTGAGCGTTAGGGATGTATAAATAGGAACGTTGAAGCCATTCACTTAACATCTGTCAATTGTGATAATTAGTGTGACCTGTGGGAAACAAATTTTAATTAAAAAACACACAATTAGAGTTTAACTATATGAATAATTTAAACAAAAACGTCGCGCACAATGCGTCATTTCACTAGGCAGACCACGTGACCGTTTTTATGTTTTTTTCTCAGACTTGATACATTAAGCAGTAGTGAGCAGCTCCAGTTACGTTTTTGAAAGCAGTAAGAATGTTTCAAACGTTTTTAATTTCCATTGTTGTATTCCTAGTATTTCAAGATGTCAACGGCTTGTGGAGAAAGTGGATCATCTGGAGCCCAGAGGATATAACGTTTGGTACCCCTGTGGTTCTTCAAGGATCGTTTACAATCACGGACTGTTTGATGAGATGCGGTCATTCGCCAAATTGCTCGTCAGCGCATGTGAATAAAATCAGTTTGGGTTGTGAACTGTCGACGTATAATCCTCTTCGTGGCGGTCTGTCACCTCAGTCTCGAGCAGGATGGAGGGTTTACTACTACCCAGGTACCAATTTCATCTATTTCAGCCAGTGAGAAAAAGTGGCTTCTAGTGATTTTTCTTGACATTTTAGTTTTAACAATATTATGGAAAAACCATAAAATTTTCTATTTGTTCTCACAAATAAACGGTGATTTTGTTTTTCCACAAATTACCTAATAAGCATTGTCATCTGCGCATCTTTATCACGTTATTTCTAAGATTGACATCAATTGTACGAAGTTACATTTCTTTCGGTGAAGACCCCCACCACTTAATTCATAAACATTTAACGTAAGTTTTATTACTACTGCACTAAACCAATGTTAAAGTGATTGCACTTTAGTGCAAAAACGGTGTAAGTACCATTGATATCTAAAGGAGTTTACCCTTTCCTTGATATATACGCAATTTTACCCATGTGCGAGCAGTTTAGATCCAGATCAGCCGGCACATCCGTGCGGTCTGATCAGGATCTGCACTGTTCACATTTTGATCAGAAATAACCTAATGAATCAAAAAATGGAACAGTTTAGATCCTGAGACTGATCTGGATCTAAACTGTTCGCCCTAGCAATAAAGGTTTATCTATACAAGAAAGGGTAAATATTGTTATTGTACTAAGGCAACAAAATATACTTTCTTGACTGTATTACAGACATCAATGAGTGTGAGGCACTTCAGCCGTGTGGACATATATGTGAAATCAAGAAGATCGGCTACACTTGTAAATGTAATCCGGGCTACCAGCTGCGAGCAGATAACAGGACTTGTGAAGGTGATATGTCTGCCTGTATTATATAGTTATTTGGTTTCTTGACAGGGAATGTGAGGATATATTGCCGGTCTGGGTGTCGTATTACCTGAGCCACAGGCGATGGATAATAGGACACCCAGACCGGCAATATTTCCTCACATCCCCTTTTAAGGAACCAAATAATTGTTTTATTATACTGCAAAGAGTTTTTCAGACAAAAATAATTAGAAAACATCCATTTTTCATTTATTACGCATTTAATGCCGAACAGCTTAATTCCCCTCTGTGAACCTCAATAATTACATGTATGATGTCATTAATTTACCTGCATGACGTCACTTCTATAAATATTGAATAGACTATCGATTTGAAATTTAAGTACAAAATTTGAGCATAATCTGATTGTTTTCTACATTAAAAAAAAACACAAATATTTTCTGTAACAATTTTAGTAATCCTTAAGCATACCGCTTTATAATTTACAAGATCAGCTTCAAATTATGCATTTTAACAGAAATTCAAACAAAATGTCAGACAACAACAAAAGGTTGGAGGCCAGAAAGGGAAATTAAGGCACGCGTGTTCATATCTACAGCTGAATTGTATAAACGGATTTACATCAACGGCATATTATCCAATCAAATTTAAGCAAATTTCTTTGCAGTATAATAACATTTGATATATAGTGAGCTCACATGATCAAGTGTTGGTGATATCCCAGACTGATCCAGATTAGCCGAATTACTAGAAATTTGGATTTCAATTTGATTTTGTCCCAGCAAGCAACCTCTGTAAACTCCTGTTGCATGGCAGCATTTCACAAGACACTGACCATGTTTTTGTCATGCAAGGACTGTTACATGTAGAACTGCCGCTCCAATCAAAAGACATTGCATTTAACTTCCAAAGCAGGTTTTTTCTGTCAATCAAATTGTTTTCGCTGAGGGTTCATTCCGCTTGTGGATGTTGATTTTAGAAATATTTCATAGGAACATTACTTTGATGATCCTTTTTTAAGTTGTTAAGTTGTTATATCGCTTTATATGAAAACATAGCTGCCATGAGGGCTTGGGCAGTACACAGATAATACATTGCTTTTTGAACCGAGTTACTTCCCTTGCAGATAAAGATGAATGTAAAACAGAATATCCTTGCTCCCATTATTGCTACAATACGCTGGGATCCTTCTACTGTGGCTGTGCTGAACATTATAAACTGGCTGCTGACAAGAGACACTGCAACCTGACCAGTGAAGGTGAATATTAACCCTTTCCTGTATAGATACACCTTTATTGCTAGGGCGAACAGTTTAGATCCAGATAGATCGCACATGATTTTTGGTTTGCTTTAACCCTTTCCTGTATAGATACACCTTTATTGTTAGGGCGAACAGTTTAGATCCAGATAGATCGCACATGATTTTTGGTTTGCTTTAACCCTTTCCTGTATAGATACACCTTTATTGCTAGGGCGAACAGTTTAGATCCAGATCAGCCGGCACATTCATGCCGTCTGATCAGGATCTAAACTGTTCGCTTTTTGATTCATTAGGTTATTTATGACCAAAATGTGTCCAGTGCAGATCCTGATCAGACGGCACGGATGTGCTGGCTGATCTGGATCTACACTGGTCGCTCATGATTAAAAATGCGTATATATCAAGGAATGGGTTAACCCTTTAACTCTTTACTCTCTCTATAATTATTTAGAAGTGACCCATGTAGATTCAGATTTTTACATTGATCTGCACTTTTGGCTTCTTGGTCAGAAATAAACAAATGAATATAAAGTAGCCAGTGTTAATCCAGATCAGATGGCACAAGTGTTTTTTCCATAGAACAATGGTTATATCCCATGAAATTAAGTTAACATACTGTTACACTTGACTTGGGCAACCACAAAAGAAACCATTCAGCAAAATTCTTCCTTTAACATTAACCCTTTCCTCCATAGAAACACCTTTTTTGTAAGGGCCAAGCAATTTAAATCCAGATCAGCCGGCACATCCTTGCTGTCTGATCAGGATCTAAACTGTTGCTTTTTGATTTGTTAGGTTATTTCTGACCAAAATGCGACCAGTGCAGAACCTGATCAGATGGCATGGATGTGACGGCAGATCTGGATCTACTCTAAGTCGTACATGCGTAAAAAGGCGTATATTTAGAGGAAAGGGCTAAAATACATAATTAGTTATTGTGTGAGACTTTCTGTACCAGCAGCACGAGATGACTGACTTAGTCTGCACAAAGAGGATGAGACAAGTCTGAGGTATTTGCTGGAAAGGTAGAAAATCAACAGTACCTGGGCAAAAATTGATTACCTGTTACCCATTGTCAATTATTTTGTCAATATAGCTGAACTGAACAAAAATTATTCAAAGATGTTTTGTACAGTACTGAAAATCATGAAATTGACAATCGGATCGGAAGCGGATCGGAAGCGGACCGCAAACCGATCCCTTTAGGAGCTTAATGGAAGCGCAATCGAATTGGAAACGGAATTGAATTGAAGCGAATCGCTTTGAGCGTTTGGATCGCTTGGAGTTAAAAGACCGGAGCATTTTGACCGGATCGGAATCGCTTTGAACGTTTGGATCGCTTGGAGTGAAAAGACCGGAGCATTTTGACTGGATCGGAATGGCTTTGAGCGTTTGGATCGCTTCTATTTGTAGTTTTTCAGTTATGTATAGGAATCGGAATCGGAAGAATCGGTTTGAGCATAAAGATCGTTTGGAGCGCAATGTCTTGCGTTATAGTTAATAACCAATAAAAAATCGGGAGCGAAAAAGATCAGAATCCGAAGAATCGGTTTGAGCGTAAAGATCGTTTGGAGCTCATAGTCCGGAGTGAAAAAATTGGAGTGCAATCGAATTGGAAGTGGACCGCAATGGGAATGGAATCGGATCGGTTATAGATGGCATTAGGATCGGAAGCCGACCGGATCGGAATCGGAAAAGCTGTCAATTTCATAATTTTCAGTACTGTAGCTTATTTCTCTATATAAATAGAAAGTGTTAGTAATAAGACTTGAAAGAAACTACGCAAGATACTACAAGTATCTGTAGGATATGGATAACTATTTCAACACAATGTTTTATGATAGTCCCACTGACCTCACTAAGACTTCGGTGAACCAGTCCCCAGACCTCATTGTCTTGGTATAGGATCTTATCAATGACTTGCGTGTAAAATATATACCTTAAAGATTCTGAAAAAGACCAAATATGTTTAAGTTTAATAATTAACAAATACAGAAAATATTGAAAAAATTGGCAAAAATGCTTTCACGATAAGGTCTAGTTTGCTATATGGATAATTTATGTTGATTTTGTATTTAATCAATATTTGTTCTTAGTGTTCATTGTTCATATAGATAGTAAATGTATCATCTTTCTGAAAATACTTGTTAAGGGTCATTTTACTCGAAGTATACAAATAACTATAGTTGTAGTGTGTAACAATGTGAAAGTTTGTTTACATTATAGAACTTTAACTTGAAGTTTGCACACACTGTCTGCCATAATACATTGTATATATTTTATGTGTAAGTTTGTATACATTTTACAATCTTTGACATTTGCATGACTGCCATATGTATGTTATAATGTGCTTATATTGCCACATGGGTCTCAGACCTATTGGTTTTAATGAAATAAACTTGTTAATTTGTATATTTTTTGTTATTTTATTTGTTACAGAAGGGCAGCCATTTTTGTTAATATCAAACCGTTACTACATCAAGAAGGTTGATTTTAATGGCTCAAGTGAGATTATCGTGCAAGACTTGACACATTCTGTTGCCATAGATTTTGACTATGAGGAGCAGAAACTTTACTGGACAGACATTCACAGTCAAAGTAGTACAATCAACAGGATATCTCTCAATAAAACAGCTGATGAAAAACCACAGGTATAAAGTATTTAATTAAAACAGGTAGTACAATCGATAGTATATAACTGGACACTATCACTATAAGGTACAGAAAATTCACAAAGTAATGTTGACTCTATTTAGCTATTTCAGCCTGGGTAATTTCAAGTGTTTTATAATGTCTGCTACTAACATTTTAATTTTTTTTAATCTTCAAATAATTTAAATAAAAGTCATGAAGGTCATTTGTAATGAATAAATTTGTTATCACTGTAGTATCATTTTATTTTTTGTGGGTTTAATTTTCCAGGAGAGTGTATAAAATCAAATCCAAGTGAAATATTATCATACAAGAGGGTGTCTCATATGAAAAATACAACTTTGAAAATTAATGCCCATTCTAAAGTGTAATTTGTGGATTCTGCTTAATCCTTTCCTCCATAGACACACCTTTATTGCATGGGCAAACAGTGTAGATCCAGATCAGCTGGCACATCCTTGCCATCTGATCAGGATCTGCACTGATCCCTTGATGATTCATTAGGTCATTTCTGACCAAAATGTGACCGGTGCAGATCCTGATCAGACGGCACAGATGTGCCTGCTGATCTGGATCTACACTGGTTGCACATGCGTAAAAATGCATTTAT